>JAGTTH010000126.1:0-78436 GCA_022606485.1 Agraylea sexmaculata | reverse complement strand
GATTGATTTATTTGTAGAGTCGGTATTTGTGTGACATTTCGTGTATAGTTCCATTGATAAAAGGTGTTGAAGTGTTCGTTATATACGGGCTAAGGAAATATGAATGGAGCGGACCGTTCACACGACCAGTTGTTTCCAAAGAAGTATCCGATTGCACGACACACGCTATTATAAATAAATTTATTTTAGGATGTGTCAACGTTGTTTTGTTTTAACGAATGCCATGAAAATTTCAATCCCGAGCGGCCTTGTCTTCAACAGTTCAAACACAATAATATTTAAAAGGTTGGTATTGGATGTTTCATAATAAGGTTACACATACCTACCTACTTTTTTTCTAAAAAAAATATTAAATTTTTGTTGATTAAGCATTTGTAACTAGTGTAAAGTGATGGTTTCCTAAGCGTAGGTCGTCCTAGAACATGTTTTTTTATTATACAATTTCTTTATTAAATATAATTTGCGTACAATGTTTTGATACATTATGACTAGATGTTACAATATTAAAATATTAAAAGTTTATAGACTTATAGTCTTTTACTTATTTTAATACGGAGTATAATCAATTGATATTTAAAATAATTAATAAGTCATAACATAATTTATGGGAAAAAAATACAAAAACCCACTTGTAGAACTACTAGTCCTAGAACATATGTACATACATCTTAAAGACGATAGATTAATTATCCCAAAATATTTTTACATAAGTTGATATTACCCCCCTCATTTGTAAACAGTTTTTTTTTAATTGCATACAGATAATATTATGTAAGCACATAAAATTCTCATAATGATAATGGAACTAAAATAATTTAATTGAAAACTGACGCTCTTTCAGGTTTTCATAAATTATTTATAATTATTTGTCGAAATCAGCAATTTCGATAAAAAATCCTTATCCCCTGAGCTATTACGCTGGTTATTATTATCTTATCATTATTCTTGAAAATATTTTAATAATATGAACGCTCCTTTACGCGGATGATGTGAACGCAGCTTCAGGTTTGAACGTGTACAGGTGTTGAGATTTATTATTGTCGAATATTGGTGGTATTTGATGCTGTCTCACCTGGGCCTTGGATGAGGCTTTTTGTTAAAACAAAAGGGATACCGCCGATCCAAAGGGGCCTTTTGAGGTCCCGGCAACGAGATGACACGTAATAACTTTAGGACCATCCACTGAGATCCTAGGCCCTGATTAAACAGTGGCTGATCCACTCTAGTCCCACACTTTTGAATGAAAATAATAAAGGTCATCATTTACACAATTATGACCTAACATTCAACCACCCACTACAGATAAATACTTCAATGGTAAATTCGATTTTCCAATTTTTTTTAAATTTTTACTTAAATCGGGAAGTGAAAATCGAAATCACAAGTCATATCTGTAAATGAGTTTTTTTATAAATTTTCCCATACTTTTTATTATTTGATATTAAGTATCTCTAATGTCACTAAAAATCAATAAAAATATTATTCTCATGTTAGTTATAGGTAAAAAGATTTATACATTCTGTACACCTAAGTCTAATTCATATGTTTTGTATTATATGAATAATGTAAAATTCAAATTAAATAAAGAAATTGTAATACATATATCGAAATCGGAATTTCGGGAAATGAAGCATTTAATTTTCAGTGTGTTGTTCTAAAAAAAACACCTTTTAAAGCATTGAGCAAAAAATTTATAAAAATTCCTATACATCGTGTTTTACTGTATTTCAAATCAATTGAGGATACACAGTAAAACTACACTAAAATTTATAATAATTTCAAAATAACAATATATAATTATTTATAATGAAACAAATCCAATACGTATTGTGATATTTGAGATTAGTCAATAATCAGTCCTAGTCCAAGTGGGTTTAATGAAATACTTTGACTTATTCGACCGATTGATCGACGAATTGAAATGATTTCTTTTAAAATATTGCTTTATTATTTGATCATTGTATTACCTATTTTATTTAAACTCTGATATTTACACAAAAAATATATTATGATAGTCATGTAACAAACTACAAATTTCAATAATAATATTACGTTATTAAATTGTTCCGTTAAAAATCGAAAAAAAAATTTTATAATATTTTTTACAATGTTTATTTTAAATGTAATCCCAGCAGTGCTCTACAATTATGAGCGATTGAAAACATGTTTATTCACCCTCTTTATTAATTAATAAATAATTAATATTATTAAATTTTAAGAGAGTCAGGGTGTCTAATATGATGTATTTTTTGTCACCGATTATACTCGTAGGTTCCTTAGAATAAATATTCGATCGAGTGAGGAATACCGCGGCATAAATTTCAATAAACACAACCGGCCATCGAAGGGTTTATCGCACCCGTGTATAAAAAGTCCCTTCCTATTATTATCATCATCATCATCAGTATTTGAATTTCGATATCCAATGGTTAAAAAAATATCACAAAAAGTGCCGAAAAGATGTCGTAAAAGAGCGACACAATATCAAAATGTTACTTGATGACGAGCGCATGTAAGAGAATGTCACATCAACCATTATAAATCAATCAATTAAATTATGTAATTTTATAACAGATTAGTGGAAGAGTATAAGCAGATCATATATTAGCGATTAGTACCCACAGTTTTACCATTTGTTTGTAAGGAAAATATCAAACTTTAGACATGCCCAGAGGTCAAATAGCTTATCGCGGCGGTCGCGATTGCTTTAAAAGTTCACCTCTTCGCACGACTCAAATTTGTTTTAAAATTAAAGACATCGTCATAAGATGGTTGAGGTGACCATTAATTAAATTAGACATTGTTGGCAATAAATAAAATTAATTTCATAATATGTATTGAGTCGAATGTACACGCCCCAGTATCTCGTTACATATATTATTTGGGAGATAACATCTCGGGTCGCACGTCTTTCGGACCCGATATGTGTACACATATATTTATATACAGTGTATATTTAAATATAAATAAATATATGTATTTAAATGCGGTTCATTCATTCAAGAAATAAGTTTAATATGGTACATAAATATCAACGCCCACACTACCAACACACCTTTGTCCGTTGTACTAGTGTGCGTTTTCATATTTATTTATTTTTTTTAGAATATCGAAACGACTTCATAAATATTTATATTGGGTCATTTGCGCCATTCGGGGAAGAGGTTGTTCATTAAAATTAAAATGTCGTTAATAAATTATGTCAGTATACAATACACGTTACTTTGTCCAAAGATATTATAATAATTAAATGAGGCTCTCAAAACATTTATACATGTGGGTGTGAAGTGATATTAAATTTACTATACGAATGTATATTAAGGGATTGGAGTTGATATAAATTTCTTCATCACTGAAGACTTGTGCTAAATTTATTTACATAGTATTAAATATGGATGGATGAATTGTTTTGGACAAAAGTGGTCCAACTAGTTTATTGGTTATTACCAGGATACGAAGAATATGGCAAATGAGAACGTAAAATCTATATAACCAATACTTATCTTAGAATAATAATTAACCGGTAATAACAGTGTCAATAATAAATTGAAAAAACGCCAAGAGAAATTTTGACATTAAAAATACACACTGTCAGAAGCTTTTAATCAATTTATGATAGTGTTTTGGTAAAAGTTGATTTTTAATTGAATTAAATAAAAAATTGACTGGAGGTATAATAGATCATTTAGAAATATCACCATTTATTTGTCTGATTTAAAAAAAAAACATTTTATTATAAAGCTAATACAATCAATAAAATAAAACATGTAGAAAGGATTAAAAAATACAATTTTAATTAAAAATAATAATACAAGGTTATGTATCCAAAAAGTCACGATCAATTAAACATTATAGGAAGTAATTAACACTTTAATTTACGAAATTTAGTCACATATGAACTGTAGAGACCATTTACCCCAATTTGCTATTCTATTGATAATTATGTATTGTATAGAAGACATTTTTTTTATTAGAATTATATTTCGCGTGACTATATATGTATATACCGTATTTAATATAATAGTATGTTAGTGAGTCGTGCTAGATGGTGTGTGTACAAATAGGCTAGAGCTTTTTAGTATAGATGTACACACATACGCACCGCACGCACACACTCTCATTACACACTTCTATTGAATACGGCCGTATATACATATTTTTGTGTAGAGCAAATAACAAACATTAGTTATGCTCAGAGGTAAACTATGTTATCAACGACTGGTAAAGTAGCTGTAAAGCTAAAATATATATATTTTAAAACGTTTGGAAATAAATTATTTTGATTTCGGTACTGCATTTTTATTATACGACTTTTATAAAAATAATTTAAATTAGCAAATATTTTTAAAAGTCCTCATAGATACTCAATAAAAATACATTAAAATAAAAAAATAAAATTGGAATATATCACTTTTTAATATCACCTTCTTCATCGATATATATTATTTATGTACAAATATTTTTTATAGTAAATAATAAAAATAAATCGAGCCGCCTTGTGGCCCAGTGGTTAGTGTAACGGATTCGTGAGTGAAGACTCCCGGGTTCGATTCACGGCACCGGAGTCACTTGGCAGATCTAGCTTAGCAAACTAGATCTTAAGTACTCATTGCTGTGTGGTGGCCTGGGAAACCATCTCTACTATATTCTCCCGTAAAAGCCAAGGTGGCCTGGCCAACCCCTTATAAAGGGAATCCCGCCAATAGGGAAGGCGCCACGGTATTTTTAAAAATAAATAAAATCGAATTTTGTTTGTGAATGTACATCACATCGATGAGTTGTTTGTCGAGACATTCGTATAATTAATAAAATCTGAATATTCAATTTATTGTATATTTTAAAAATCTTCGTTTGATGGAAACTCTACAAGGATGAAATAAGATGAAGTGTTCATATTTATGGACAGAGTGTGTGTGTTGTGTTGTGTCAGCTCGAGCACATTAGCGTGTCTTATTGATGGACGAGGTTGTGTTACGAGTATATAAAGCAGGCTCTTCATTTCTGGAAGCTGTATAAATATTAAAATATGTACATAAATATTAATGTATGAGCAAGGAGGCGGTGACGACAGGGTGGGAGGGGCGCTTGTTGCTCTCATCTCTTGTAGAATGTTGTTTATACTGAAAGCCAAACAAAGTCTTGTCGACATAACGCTCTCGTCTTTGGGAGCTGGTTTTTAGTACTGCGAGCTGTCTGCAGGTAAAATACTCTATATCTATATTCGTAAAGAACGTCAATCAAAAATTATTTATTAAATATTTCATTCACAAATACTTCCCCATTAACCAGATCCATAGTTCTTTTGAACGAATGGAATGCCAGTGGGGTGGAAAATGACATATTTATCATGCCCTACTGTGCATTCATGAGAGGTATGAAAGAATTCCTTAACTTTAAGCAATCACGATGTTCTCTATATTTTTTAATAATATGTTATATTTTTTGTTGTATTTCTTATATATTTCTGTTTCTTCATTTTTATCATCTTTTTCAAAATACTGACAAATGTCCATCATTGCCGAACCGCATTAGGTTTTTCCTGTAATGGGAAGGTGATGATGGTTCATACTTTACTATTATGATAAAAAATTATATATATATATATATATATATATATATATATATATATATATATATATATATATATATATATATATATATATATATATATATATATTTGGCTTTATGAGACTTTTGAGACTTTATGAGACTTTTTTTTTTAAATATAAAAATGAAAGTATGTATGAGTTACAGCTTATAAGCTCTAATTCTAAATTAAATCCCTTATTTATTATTAGTGACTGGATTACCATAAAAATAAAAATTATTGGGTTAAAATTTAATTAAAAATTCTTGATGGTTTATCTCGAACCCGAATTTTTCTGATTCTTTAGTATATTTGTCTAGGATTATAAAATATCTAAAAAATGATTTAATTCATAAGGAATCTATGTAAAACAAGATTAAATTGATGTAATCATCACTATTTTATATTATTTGTAGACTTTTATCTTTTCGTAGTTTTTATTGTAGGTAGGTATTTCCTTCAATCTTGAACTCTCTCGTTAATTAATTAATAACTTCCCTAATACATTTTTTTATTTTAGTCTAAAAATTGTATGTTAATGAAATTTGTGACTTTTTTATCATATATATATATATTTTAGAATAGTATGTTGAACAGTGGTGAAGTCATAGGGTCAGTACGCCGTTTACGTTTTCCGATATAAAAATGTGATTTCTGCGAATGCAGGTATAAAAAGCGTTGCACGACATCGCGTTAATAAGATATAAAGAATTCCATTTGGCAACTGTGCATAATTGATGCGGATTTTTTTTGCTTTCTATATAAGCAAGAAAAAATACGAGACAACCAGATAAACGATCATACAAATTGAAGTGAACGTAAAGTGAACACGGAGCAGAAACGAGACAAGAATACAACAACTATACAATATGCTTTTCTTTATTGATCTGCCATGTAAGGTTAACGCTTTATGTATAATGTGATTCGGCCTATTATAAAAATATATAGATGTATATTAGGCCATTTGAAAATTACATTATTTTTTAAACTTAGACTAAAATATAAAATCAGACACGTTGCATTCAATTGCAAATTGCATCGAAGAGTATTCAGATGAATGAAGATGAAAAGAACACTCGTATTAAATTTTTATTTAAAGTAATATGTTATTTTTAATTTCCACAGTAATTTTATTTTATTCTGTAATATGTACCTATACCCCGAGTAGCATTCTAAGAAGATGTTATTTGATGTTGTATAGATTTATTTAAAGACACCTCATAAAACAGGGAATCAGAAAAGGCCTGAATCGAGACTATCCGCTATAGTTTATCACATTGTTATTTTTTTTTAATTCAAGCAAGATTTGTAGCAATATGATTTATCTCCTGAGTACCTGATATTTTTATAAATAGACAGTAGATTAATTATTTAATATATTTATACAAAAAATATCAAATTCGATACTCATGGTAATTACTTAATATTAATACATGTATTTTAAAGAAAAATAACAACAAGTTAGTAGTTGAAAATACTCAGGCTCTGTAATAAAATTATTGTGGAAATTACAATTATTATATTGTTTGTTTAAATTATGGAATTCTACTAAGAAGTCAACACTATCAACATTTTTTAAATTTATTATTGAATAATTGAATAAGTCATTGACATATTAGTATAGAAAATATTGAGCCCTTTTTGTTAGGGATTAAAAAAAATCATAGATTCATACACATATGATATACAACATGAATGAAAAAAAAAATATACGCAATTAAATCAAGTTTTGGACATTACAAATAAAATTAATATATTCAACGTGTATTTGTCTCAAAAAATATACACCATTTGTATATCACATCAAAATGGACGAAAACTAAATATATTTTGATTGGCAAAGAATACGTTACGTTGGATGTTGATTATTTTCGTAAATATCAGAGAATTATCGTTACAGAACTCAAATACTTTAAAGCATTTCATTACACCAACTTAGACTAGGACTGCTTATAACTTAAGTTAAGGAGAATCCCTTATGATGAATATTTGAATTATAGTAAACTTAAATTGTTTGTAGATGATTTATGGACACCTATGGGGTATGATCAAATTGATGGATTCCAGGTTCAAATAAAAATAATTAAATATATTTTTTTATATATGTATCGATTGATAAAAATGAATTGATTGGTTGAACACAATGATGTGAATGTAGTCTGTATCGTGGAGTTAGATGACATCGCCAAGTCCGAGTGGGTAAGGTCGTCCAAGGCTATAAAGCATAGCCGGGGTGAGAGCGACAGAGACAGTTTCAAACAAAGGCTGTATTCCTGGACGGGGGCGGTGGGGGCGGCGGGGCCAGGATACAGCCAAGGAGGAGGTGGTGTGAGGTTGGATGGAAGAGGAGGAGACTCTTTATGAATATGCCAAGTTGGATATACGAGCGCCTTTATTGCAGGCGACACAAACATTGTGTCTGCACAACCTTGCATACTCCACGAGAATGTCCAACACTAGCCACATATTCACTTTCATATACCCTATCAAATTTAACCGTCACTTTAAACATATCATTAATCCTAATCGAATCGGGTTCATTTTAAATTATGGGCCGGTTTCTTCAACGCGTTACGCGCGAAATGCGTTTCTTCGAGATTTAGCTCGTGTTACAAACTGTCAAATATTGAATCGTCAATATCAACGAGCTATAGCTGAAGCTACAGGAAAACTCGTGCTATATTCCCCCCTCCATTCATGTCGGGTACACCTGAATGGCTTGAATCTAAACATCGGCCTTAACTTTGACACAGATTGACGAAAGTAAGGGTCGGTTTCTTCAAACAGTGAGCTAGGTGACTCGAGAGTTGAATGTAATAAAGTGTTCATTTTCGTGCAATCAATTGGTTTGTACTATAATTGATTTATGAAAATGCGTTTCTTCAAGATTTAGCTCGTGTTACAAACTGGAAAATCTTGAATCGCCGATATCAACGAGCTATAGCTGAAAGTAAAAGAAAACTCGTGCTATATTTCTTACTCCATTCATGTCGGATGCACCCGAATTGCTTGAATCTAAACATCGGCCTTAACATTGACACAAATTGACGAAACTAAGGGTCGGTTTCTTCAATCAGTGAGCTAGGTGACTCGAGAGTTGAATGTAATAAAGTGTTCATTTTCGTGCAATCAATTGGTTTGTACTATAATTGATTTATGAAAATGCGTTTCTTCAAGATTTAGCTCGTGTTACAAACTGGAAAATCTTGAATCGCCGATATCAACGAGCTATAGCTGAAAGTAAAAGAAAACTCGTGCTATATTTCTTACTCCATTCATGTCGGATGCACCCGAATTGCTTGAATCTAAACATCGGCCTTAACATTGACACAAATTGACGAAACTAAGGGTCGGTTTCTTCAATCAGTGAGCTAGGTGACTCGAGAGTTGAATGTCATAAAGTGTTCATTTTCGTGCAATCAATTTGTTTGAACTAGTGATTGCACAAAAATGAAGACTTTCTGACTTTTAACTCTCGATTCACCTAGCTCACTGTTTGAAGAAACCGACCCTAAATGTACAAATATGAATCGAAATTGTATGTAAATTGTAGTCACGTAACTCACGAGTTTAAAGCTGTATGAATGTAAGCCCGGATCAGTGGCGTGGTGTGGGTTTTTCCCGCCCGATGGAAAACCCAAATTTTCCTAATTTAAAAAAAAGACACAATGAAAATAATTTAACGCCAAAAAATAATAATAGTTATATGTATATTGATCCACGATACTAGAAACTCCATTATAAAAAAAGATTTTTTTAAATATAAACAAAAATCTTCCATATTCATATATATCAGCGGTTAAAATCTTAGGTTAAATAAAAAACACCATGCATATTTATCTTAAAAGTTAATTGCAACATTTAAATCTGCTGCTCCTTTACGCCTCCACAAGAAAAAAGTTTGAATAAATTACAGTGAATCGGTTTTAATAGTGAGAATGTATTTTCACTGATATGAAGTTTTAGTTAAATTATATAACTATAGAAATACGTAATAACATAACTTTTTTAGCAGGATTCGATATCAAAATACTTTTGTAAAACTGCACCAATAATAATAAACCTTGGAGTACAATGATTTTTTAGATCAAAATTTTGCATCGAATTTCTTATGGATTTATTAAAACCAAAGCATACCAATAGAGGTGATATAAATCTACTCATAGAAGTAACATTTTTTATACATTGATTTGTTGTATTTAAAATAGTTTATTCATATTTTCCCTTACAACTTTTGCCTTTAAAATGCTGATACACACCCATAGTTATAGAGGAATCAATAATTCTTTGCTTTTAATTTAAATTACATAATATACAAACACAACGGTATACACAGGGGGTTGGTAAATTACTAGATTAAGTTTATTGTGTTGTATGGAATATAGAGGTTGTGTGATTAACATGAATCGGCCCAACCCTTCTCGTGTTTGTATTTTGATAGTGACGCATGTATATAATGTCAGGTTGTTGTAAAATCTATTAAACTAACTGAAATTTATTACAAATTATTATTATCAAAAGAATAAATAGCATAGATTGGACATTTTTAAAAAATGTTTTTTAAATAAGGGAGTTTTTCATATATAACATATAACATAATGAGTATTTCGACCATGAGTTTTCTTCAGTCATTTTTTTTGTTATTAATATAAATAAATTATTATAACAGTTATGTATGTATGTATGTCTCTCTCAGATAAGAAGTTAATTAAATTATTTAGGTGTAAAAGGGTTGCCTTCCTCTTTGGTTACTTTATTTTTTCATATATTATATATTTATATCCACAATCCACGGAGTTATGAATGGGATGACACTCTTTATGGAAAATAATTTTATTTTATGGCAAGATTTTCATGTAAGGTGAAAATTCAGACGGTCGCTGTTATAATGTAAATACCTAGTTATAATAAATTTAAAAATAATATGTTAGAGAGAAAGTTAGACAATTATATGTCCTTAAAAAGGTCAATTTAATATAACATGTTAACAAATAAAATAATTATTTTTTAATATATAAATTTTTTGTCGCCAAAAGACGCCAATGCAAATCCTTTCCACGATGGAAATAAATTTAATTTATTAATGTAATATTTTTTTGCTGAAAATGCACGAGTCATATGATGGAAAAAAATATATGCCAGAGCTAGTGGCAATTAATTATATATTTTGCGGGAATATGTAACAATTTGTTAAAATGAAACAGGTTTCAAATTGCTGATTGTGCTCATACAGTGAGTGTTTTTTTACAAATGGTTTTTCGCCAAATAAAACGTGTATCGGGGTGTGAAACGGGCCTTATTTAATTTGTATCGCGTCAATCAGACGAAATATTTGAAACCGTTCGTTAACGTGATATTCGATTCGATATCCGTTTTTCCTGCCGCCTACATGTTTAAATCCGAATTTCAAATTTGACATCGTGCAAAAAACGAAAATCGTATAAAAAACATAAAATAAATTGAACGCCCGACGATCGATTGGGGCATAATTGCTGTATTGTTTTGTAGCTCGACTGACGACCAGTCATTATTACTGGATTGACAACGACAAAAACATGAAACTGAAAATTATTTGGAAATTGAAAACCAATCACGATATTATTGTGTTTGTACAAACAGACGATAGTCGCTTCAGTGAATATTTAATATGATATTTTGAGAGGATTAAATACAATTTTAATTACAATGTACTTGTCTAACAAACTATACAATGAAATAAAACGAAGGCGGCAATTATTAAAAATAAAAATATAATTCGATGGCTTAGTAACAAATAAACTAACCTACATATTTAAAGTTTTCAAGAAGAAAATAAATATTTGTCAATAACAAATATTTTGTTGCTTACGCTTACTTGTTGGTTTGGCTTTAATTGAATATACACATTCATTATTTACAAGATATATTAGGCTTTAATATATTTTTATAATTTATATTTAACTCAATAACGGATTTGTAGTAGATATATTTATGTGTTACTGAATTATCAAATCATGAAAAGAAACTACTGTTTTATTTATAAGCTTATTCCATTCCTTACTTCTTAAATTGATTTTCTTGATAAAAAAAGAAAATTTGATTAATTTATAACCCTTTTAACTAGGTTTAGCTAATCATTATTAATGAGATGACTAGTTGAGCATAGTCAAAAGGCACCAGATAATCAATGAATAAATTATTTTTTTTAATATTTATTGAAAATCGTTGATTGGATTTCATTATGATTTTTTAGAACTAGTAGATTATTGTTAAAAACATCAGAATTCAATTAAATATATACCGTAATTGAAAGAGACGAAGCACATTTTATAAAATTTTCATGAAGGGCAAGCACGTGGGTATTTATTTATTTATCAGTGTATAAAAATGTATGTATATTTTTGTGTTTTGTTTATACACATAACTGACAGAGGTGTGGGTATTTTGAAATAATACAAACCAGAAAGTGCGTTCATGTTACTCGTGGCGGTCTTCACAAATAAATCTACAATTTGGTAAACGACTTCTCAACCACATGATGTGTGACTTCCAGGGCCGTAAATACCTTATCTAGCACCGTGAGCACCGAACTGTTCAACTATAGACAAAATAGGATTGAGAAGGTGTCAGTAGCTCTTTAAAGAATCGTCCATTATCCATGTATGTTCCGATATGACAACTTTGAAATTATTATTTATATCGTTGGCTTCTTTGATAACTGCATAATTTCAAAATATTTAATTTTTAATGCGGGAATTATAAAACCTAAAAAAATATCGTTAAATTTTTAAAAAAAAAGTGTGTAGTTTTTAGTCTGCGTCTATGAGCGAGAATTAGTTTTTTTTTGTCTCTTCTGTTAAATTTGGCAAAATGGACTTATGCAATACGAAAAAAAAGCTGACAATATAGCATTTCTAGAAGAGTATTAATTAATATTCCAAATAATAAAATATTTTATATACATTGGGCATCGGCATTAATATTTAAAAAAATCCTGGTAATTGATCTAGATATAGCTTTTACTCTACTAGAACTGTTTTTTTACTTTAATAGTAGAATACGTTAATTCAAAATGTGATGAAGACGTGGGTTCCAATCCCGTACAAATATTTATACAGGGTGGACTTGAAATAATTGAGAATATTTTAGGGGGTGGTAGGGTAGCGAAAATATAAGCAAAAAAAAATATATATATATATATATATATATATATATACATATATATATACATAATTTTTAAATACAATAAATAATTCTCAGTTATGAGTTTTTCAAGTCCACTTTGTATATATAACGAACATTTTTGTTCAAAGCCGATACAATTTTATGACAGGGGCATTAAAATGCTTCCAGATAGGCGGGGAGAAGTTACTGTTAATAATGGAAATTATATTTTGTAACAAAAGTTTAAAAATGAAGAAAATATAAGCATTGAAATCTTTTACTTAAACATTAACGACATTCATTTCCGATACCCCTATTATATATATATATTAATTTATTGCCATAATTATTTCTTCCTGGTCTAATAATTTAAACGAAAGGTCCAATAAAACAAGGAAAAGCCAAAAATAATATTTGTTATTTAATAAATTACCAAATGCCTATACGTATGCAACGTTCCTGATTATGGTGAATGGGCGCACGCGCGACTTCACTTGTTATTTACAGATGCTCGTTTTTGGGGGAAAATATCAAAACTTGTGGCGACGGAGTTTTCAGTTTTGTACCCAAAAATAGAACAACACAGCCGTACAATATTTGGACTTCTTCCTCGGATAATGCAACCATTCTTCTCCCGCTCCTTTGGCCACGGGGGGACCATAGACAACACAGACTGCTAATTCTGTTTGATGTTTGACACGCATGCTTCGTTTACCCGATTACATCACGAATATAAAGACATTTCGGGATATTCTCAAGTGTATAATGGACCGTTATTAAATCGTGCCGAAGACCGAGTATAAAATAAGAGGCAAAGGACCACACGGAGGAATTAATCTTTAAATTCTCAGACCGAGAGAAAGAAATAATAAGAGATCGTAAACGGCGAGATCAGTACCGTAAATCGTTCGACGCCTCGCAAATAGAATAACGAGAATGTCAAGAAACGCTTAGAAAGAGTACTCTAAATCAAAATATTACTCTTTGAAGTATGTTGTCGCTCTTTTACATTTATATATTATTATTTTAAATGTGTATAAAAAATCCTCACGACCAACAAAACGTTCTGTCATCATTGTGTCCTTCAAACACAACATTTCAATGAATTTAATATTTGCGTGAATTTTCTTCAGTTCAATCAGTGAGAATTTTTTTTAAACCTTTTAATTGATTACCTTATTTCACAGTTTAACCTTAGTATTTCATTGAGCTTATAATAAAAAAAATGTTGATAGTGTTGAATTTTTAAATTTAGAGATTTCATCCAGAAGATAATATTTTCCATATATATTTGTTTAAATAATAGATTATTTGTTCTATATGATGGTAAATATTTTATAAATAAATTCACCGATCCAAGTATTTAACCATGTAATTCCATAATTTAAAGAAAATTGTTAGTTGTAGTAATTTCCATAGATTTTATTATGATGTCTGAGTACTTTCGACCACTAAAATTATTCATAGATAATAAGTAATTTCCATGAGTATCGAATTTAATATTTTCTGTACAAAAACATTAAACAATTAAATATACATGGTTAAAAATACTGTTTAAATCCTGCTTGAATTAAAAAAATTATAATGTGATGACTCATTGCGAATAGTCTCGATTGAGGCTTATTCTGATTCCCTAGACTATAAGGTGACTTTAAATAAATCGTTAAAATATAAATTTATACAACATCAAATAACATCTTCTTATAATGTCTACTAATATTCATAGACTGACTATAAAACATACACATAAATAGACTAAAATAATAATAAGTCGCTGTTATTCCATATTAATCTGAAATTAAAATAGACGTAGCTCACACTACACCCAATAAGAGATTAATTAATATAATAATTAATTTGTTTGAACGTGTAATACTGGGTTAACATCAGTAGGTACTTAGTTTTAGGGTGACAATCTATTTGGATTTTTAAATTTTATAATTAATTAAATTATTAAAAGAATATCGAATCTTCTTTGAGGAGTTGAATCTTGTTTGGTGGAGAGATTTATTCACACATCGATTATTAATAATTGAACTATTTAATGAAACTTTTCATCAATAATTGCCAACTGTGGTTGCGTTGTTCTTCTAATAATTTAATTTGTACCGAAATAGTCATTGTTTACACTCTCTATTAAGTTAAATTAGACCAAGCTGGAATCCAGCTATAACCTCATAGCTACTATTTAGTAATAATAATAGTGTATTGGTATATAAAAGCAGGGCTGGCAATAAATTCATTGCGCTGGGACTGGCTTGCCGCGCAAGTTATGTTGGCGGCATTGTTTCCGCCAGCTTTTGAATTTAGAACTTTGGCGTAGTTTGTTTTTGGCGTAACATTTAACTGTTCAACTCTGTGAAAATGTGCATCGACTTTTTGATTTTTGCAATGAACGAATCCAAGCCAAGTGCCGCTCTTTTCTCTGTGAACTCTAAATAAAATATTTTGAAAATTCAATCATAATCAAAAATATAATGATTCATAATTGTTTTTATTTAAACTCTCTGATATTTACACAAAATATTAAATGATATACATCTACACTTATCATACTTCAATTATTATACTCATGGGACAAACTATAGAGCGAAATAAAAAAATAGTAATATTATTATTTAAGGAATATTTTCTTTATGCGCCATTTATTGATTCACTATTTGAATAAATCATGAATGATGATGAATATTTATTAATTTTGTTTTATAATTCCACGGTTTTAAATAGTAAATGCATAATTATAAACTAGACCGACTAAGTGTAAGGAAAAGGTGTTTTAAAGTATTCGAGCTCTGCAAAGATTTCTTGTATAGTATTGCTTAATTATTGTATTATTTATAATATATTCATGAGACAAACTAATGTTGAATGCAAATGGCATAAAAAGTAATTTTATTATATTATAAGGCTGTTCTGTTAATATCATAAAATTGAAATCGAATACTACATAATAAAATTTAAGTCGCGCAGTGCTCTACAATTGTCAGCAACTACAAACCGGTTTTTTCTCCACCCTCTTGGCCGAGGTATGCTAATAATAATTCTCGATATTTATTGAATTAATACTAAAATCAAACTGAATTAAGTAATGGATCACTTAATAAAAAAATGTATTAATTTATACCTGTATCGTTTGTAAAGGTTTTAAGTGATTTTTTTTCGTCGAAACATAAATGTGAATGCTTTTAGATAAATATTCCTATTGTAAACAGTCCTAGAGATAATATTTCAGGAAAAAATCCACACAATATGAAATTGGTCGATGGATATTGAGTCACATCGACAAAAAAGTACCGTTATTCGAAATAAAAACATATTGTGTGAATGTCCGTTAATAAATCACTCAAAGATTTCAGCTGAAAGAAAGCGGCCATTACATTGTTTTCAGCATTCACAAACAAACACATGGATGTATGAGAATGCAAGAGTGTCTTTTATGTTCTTGCATATCTCTTTGTCACTCTTGACTATTTCATTCCCCTTTGTTATATTTCCGTCCATGGAATAAACTATAATCAATAACACAACTTCAAACCATTGTTTGCAATATTATTTTTAACAGACTGGAATTTTATCAAATTTATTGATTATTCATTTGAAATTCAATTTAAAAATGAACAAGGACTTCTCAATTTCAGATTGAATAGGATATAAATCTTGATGAGCCATACAACTTGATGTTTAAATATCAAGATTGCGGACCAAGCAGATGAGTTTGACAGAGACAACCCTAATTATCCTAACAAATCAGAATCATCTACTTGCTCCACCATCTTAATATAATACCTTCAGTTATATGGCCTGAAATATATCAGTGTTATCGTTCCAAGTCCAAATTGGTTTTATTTAAATACCATTAAAAATATTAGATTTTTTTTTTACTTTGAGTATAACGAAATTGATTCAATTTTTATTGTATAGTGGAATGATAAAAGAGTGAATTTGAGTTCCTAAAATTATCTAATTACATTAATTATGTACCTATATACCCATTCCAAGTGGGTGTAATGAGGTCGATCTCTGCAACGATTGTTCTGTTAATATCCGAAAATTGAAGTAGAATTATATGTAATACCGAATAATAAATGAATATGTGATAACCTATTTTTTCACCATCTTAACCGACGTTTGATAATATATTAAACTGAAAATGATATTAATATTAACTGATTCTTGTGGTGAATGTTTAAAAAAATCGTTTTAATTGGTCACAATGATATTAAATCTAGCTGTTTTTTATTATATTTTATACGCACCCGGCTGTAAATATTTTAGAGGGTGTTTGTGTATTTTTTTTTGTTGTAATATACAGAATTTTATTATTAGACACAGAGAGAAAGAGCAAGAAGTAAATTCCCCGGAGGATATATTACGCCATCTGCGTCTTGACTCCAAAATTGAAATTGGAAGGCGATTTGACAGTTATAATTGGCGGGAAGAAATGGTTTTAAGTCCCCTTTTAGAAATACCCAAAGACAAATTATCCATTCTGGAGGGACACTTTTAACTGAAACAAATTTCACGCTTATTCCGAAAACAATAATGTGAATATAGTCAAAAAAGATGATTGATTGATGATGAATATATCCTGTCTTAGTGGCAATATGTCACTATTTTAGAGGATAATGTACTGTGATTAATGGGATTTCAAATGACTTTTGCACTGCCGACACATTGTCTGACATATTTTGTCATCTCAATTCTTCTTTTCCCTATTCATTTGCTTCAGGTTTAGTCTAGACAATGAATATACAAACAAATCTGACCGATGAATATACAAACATACATTTATCTGAGAGAAAAAAAACCTGCATTGTTGTTACTGTTGAAAGAATGCGTTTCTTGTCTTCAAATATTGCCAAATTGGACACGCTTCAACAGATTCAAAATTGACCGATAATATTTATGATATTATCAAAGATACACATAGATTCATTAAGACAATATTCAAATTGTGGTCTTTTCAAACAATGGGTAGTTACATGAAAAAAACATACCTTTTTCACAATGTTATTATCTCAAAAGCACAATGGAAAGATTTTTAAGAAGTTCTGTTTCAAGACTGAATTATTATCGTATTTATCCATTTACAAGTATGTACATATATAATCGGTGTTATTGTATTTTTCATAGTTTTTAATTATTTATTTTGCTTAGTACAAAATTAGCAAAATGTAATGGTGCATCCACACACTTGCGCCAATGCATTCGTGCGAATGTTCGCGAGAAGCCAATTTAATAATGTTAAATACAATATTATGCATTACGCGAATTCAACGATTTCTTTTATTTATTTGCCCCCCCGAGAATCTTTTTGAGAGGGTTTTTTTAAGACACAACAACTTGTTAATTGACTGTCGGTAATCTTAACTATTACTAGTTACACAGGTCACCGACTTAATAATCAGTATTTAACTGAAAATACAGGAAATACGAGTAAACCTGGATCAAGACGATCGATCGAGATTTTATTAATATTATTCCCGTCATAATAACCAATCAAATCAATTTAATTTTTTTGTAGTTATGGGTTATTATCAGCTGAATTATAACACTGGTTCTAAAATTTTTGTAAAAACCCACCACACACTCTTTCAACTACATTCGAGAGTGTATGTACGCGGCATTACAATTAATAAATTCTAACTGGAATATTCATATAGGTGAAGTTTTACCCCAATGAGATATATCCCATATACTCATACCCATGAAGTACTTGTCTATATTACCAAATATTTGTCAGTGAAAGCTTATTTTTTATGGCAATATGGCGGATATTGGTCACCGAACGTGACAGCAATTTCGCCAAACACACCCGAGTCACATTTTTGAAGATCAAAGTGAACTCACCTGTAGTGCAATGCAAAGGGAATAATTATAAATACAATATCGGACATGTGACGTATTCAAAAAAGACACACATATCGATGGAGCAGTGAGATCTATTATGGGAAAGTGTAGCCGTGCTTCTGGATCGATTAGATAATGACCTATCCAGCTTATAATAAACGGCCATCGTCTACCGATTTATAGATCCGACATCCAAGTCGATGTGACATTTTCCAAATGGTTCCCAATCAGCCACCGGTGGGTATAATTAGATATTACTAGAGATTGGACACCAACACAAGGTATTCGGGATGATGATATATCAACTAAGCTATTCTAATATGTTTCAAAGATGAATCAATTTAAATACATATTCATATGTAGCTATATATTGGTTTCGATATTTCATCATCATCATAAGCACTCCAGTTCAGTGATGAACCAAGGCTTCCCGCACCACCATCTTTCACTTATTTCTATTGGAGGCCGCGCTCCTCCAGTTATTAATACCTAGGTTTCGATATTTAGATTTTTGTAATTATTAAACTCGTTTACGTCCCAGTAAATTCAATTTTTAAATAATCTCGAATCAAATTAATTTCATCAGCTATTGTGACTGAAAGATCGGTAATAATATTAATAAAATCCCAATTGATCATCTCGTTAGAAGGTTTTTTTTTATTTAGTTCGATGACGACAATTTTAATAATAGTTGTCTATTAAATTATATTCCTGTATATTAAATTGATCTATCGATGATTTTCTTAATATAAATCCAGATATTTTTCACTGAATATGTATTATTTAAACCTGCCTTATTATAAATGACTAATTAACGCTTCATATAATTCTCAATTCTCTATTGCGACTGGGAGATCGGCAAAAATGTAAATAAAATTCCAATCGACCGTCTCGTTTCAGGTTTTACTCTGATTTCCTGGAATGTATGGCACTGAGGTGATAATTAAGTCAGACAGAGCCGCCCTGTCGGTGACCTTTATAACTGTAATATCTAAATAGATCACCGACAGGTAAATCCGTGTCTTAAAAAGTGGTACTAACCTAACATAATGTTTCAATTTTGTTGCAAAAATTTCTTCTAAAAAAGTCAGTTACAAAGAGTTAATGAATTTATATTAGAATTTTTAAGTATAATTAGATTTTTTTATATGCAGTATTTTAATTTGGGTTTGGAATTAAGTAGTTATATAATAAAGTTTTGATTGCCCTCAGCGCTTTGATTACATCTGTGATCATTATGACTAATAATATATTTTTTTACCTTAATATTGAAACGGAAAATTAAATTATTTCAAAGAGAATAAATACCCATCGGAATCTTATTGGTTATTTATATTTTTGTCCAACTGAGTGCAAAGTAGAATTTTTCAGTTCGACCAGTTCGGGGTTGTGTGCCCAGGTTCATAAAAAAGAAGGAAAGAAAGGTGGTGTGTTGAAAAAAATAATATATAAATAAAAGTAAGCAGTGAGATGTCGAATTCAAAAATAATAAATTTGGTGGGCTCCAATTTTCATGTCGTCCGCGGACCACAGAGCTTCGAAAAAAACCCTTTTATTTCTTTTGCGCCGCCGAAAAGTGGGTACCTAAAAAAATACACATACAAATATATATATAAATATATATATACAAATGTATACCTTCTTATATAAATACATGAGAACCAATCGACCACAAGTATTTAGCCTTTATATATAAAAGACAATGGCCGAAGACACGGACGAATCCGCACACGCATTGCTAATAAAGATCAATTTACTATTGGACACAAACGATTCAATATATTCATTCAAATCGTATATTGTTTCTATAATAGATACAGTTTTCATCAATTGAGATAATTTTTATATAAGAATAGGGAAAATTGGTATTAATATAAGTAGTTTATAAGGAAATCTTTTGTGCTATAAAATCATATAAAGGTTAAATATATTGAATTAATTTAATTACTCTGGTCACTACAAATAATTTATAAAAAAGTGAGTTTGTCAATTTAAATAAATTTAAATAATACTGTCGTGGGTTCAAATCCCAATCAAGTAAAAAATGATTTGACCGGTTATTAAGACTGGGAGATCGGGATTAATATTAATAAAATCCCGATCGATAGTATTGATGCAGGTTTACTCTGATTTCCTGGATTGTAAGAATTTCTGAAAAAATGCATACATATTACGAATTAAATTTTTTTGTAGAACGATACGTTTTATATCTTTTAATAGTACATTATATGAACTGAAAACGGTTAATAGTCACTGATCGATGCAAAACCATAAAATTTATAAAAAATATTTATATCAACGAGCTTATTAGCACGTGGCTACAATTACTGTGGTCATTGGTTCAAATCCCGCTTAAGTTAAACAAAAAATGATTTGATCGGTTATAACAACTGGGAGATCGGGAATAATATTAATAAAATCTCGATGAATCGTCTTGATCTAGGTTTACTATGATTCCCTGTATTGTAAGATAAAGTAATGGTTAAGATCACAATATCTTTTGTGACAATATCTGGTATATAATAGTGGTAATAGCTCAGGGGATAAGAAGCGTGGCTACAAATACGACTGGGAGATCGGTAATAATATTAATAAAATCCCGATCGATCGTCTTGATCCAGGCTTACTCTGATTTCCTGTATTGTAAGGTAAATACTGATTATTAAGTCTGTGACTTGTGTAACTAGTTATAGTTAAGATCACCAACAGACAATGAATTAACACGTTTTTGTGTCTAAAAAAGCGCATATAAATAAATATAAATTTAAATTTCAGTGGGAAAGTATATAATAGCAGTTTCTCCGATTGCATCTTTTATTTGTATAAATGCAATTTACACAATATTTTCTTCATGTCATTCAAACCTCTTGAATTTCATCACCATAATAAAAATCAACATAATTTAGTAGAAGTAAAGTTTGATAACCTTTGCATATATATGTAGATTGTCTAGTTGATTTTATACCCTTTGTGCTTATGGACACTTTGTTTATGCTTTGAGATTTTCATACATTACATTTATTTATGTGAATGCAAAGACCAGAAGGTGGAGAAGGAGCATCATCGACTCCCACAGGACAGAGACAGACATTAAATAAAGACTTTTGAACCTGAAATTCAATTGCATTTGGGGCTGACGCATGCTTCGTTCCGAACCACTGAATATTTCAAATCAAATACCTGGAAAACACACAATAAATCCCCCGATTTGAATAATTTATCGCACTGGAACAATCAATGCCGCTGCTGAAATATGAAATATCTTGTGTGTGTGTCTTTTTCAACATTTTTACGGGTATTTGTGATGAAAGCTGTCATACAGTGTTTACAGTCAAAGGGAAAATCTGTTAAATGTGATATTTATCGGTTTCTGGGTTGTGTCGTCCGTTTTGTCTAAAAATTAGTTTTGATGTTTGGAAAATGTCCTAATAACTCTATTCGATTATGATGCGAGACTTGAGACACCAGCCGGTGCTGACATGTGAACTGCCTCGTATATATTCAGCACTTTCAGAGCCGCCTATAGTGGGAAGCCGACAAATATATTATTAACAACAAAATATACTTTATATGTAATTTATAAAATCGATATTGAGCTAAATATGGAAATTAAAAATGAACTAAGTGACATTTAAAATGCTTTGATTAGTCTGACTTTAAGTCTGGAATGGAAATAGGGCTGTTCTATTAATAAAATATTCTATCAATCAATCAATAACAGCTTTAAATCATTATATACTCAATAATTATCTCATCATCATCATCATAAGCACTCCAGTTCAGTGATGAACCAAGGCTTCCCGCACCAGCATCTTCCACTTATTTCTATTGGAGGCCGCGCTCCTCCAGTTATTAATTCCTAAACTCCTAACTACCTTATGAAATTCGTCCGCCCACCTTAGCCTAGGTCTACCCTGCCTTCTCTTACCCACAGGCTTGCTGGATAGTATTTCCGATACTATCCCTCCTGCTCTTTAGCCCAACCTAATGTTAAAGCCCTAATAAACTGCACTACGTTCACGCTCTTATATAATGAGTAAATCTCATCGTTCCGTCTAATTCTAAATAGTCCCGGTGCCTCCTGAACAGGACCCAAGATCCTCCTAAGAATCTTTCGCTCGAACCTAAGTAGCCTATCCTCTTCAGTTTTGGTAATAACCCATGTTTCTGCACCGTAGGTTAGTACTGGCCTAATTAGCATCTTGTATAATTCAGTACTGGCCTAATTAGCATCTTGTATAATTCCAATAATTATCTATCTGGACATATTATTAAAATATTTAGCTTTTAATCAAATTAACAATTAGCAATATAATATTTTAATGAATGTTAAAAAAGCCAATTCACCAATTACGATTTACTTATAGAGCATCGTACGATTTTTTAATAAAACATTAACAAATACATATGTGGAAGATTAAAGATAGTATAAGAAAATTAATAATTATTAGATTAGTAGATATTTTGATCACTTTAAAAATAACTTAATAAGCTAAACATATTTAAATGTACATATGCTTTCATAAATTGTGAAATGGACTGAACATATTTTTAATTAATTTATGATAAATAAATTAAGTGGCTATATGGAGATATTATAAATATTTTAACAATAAAATATAAATTAGTAAAAATATAATTAATAAAGCGCATTCACCGATTACGAACAATAAATAGGTATAGATCATAGATATAAACATAAGATATCGCATTGCATATAAATAATTCGTGTAATTTTGTTTATCCTGTGTATTGTTGCACTCTTCTCTCCTTTTAAATAAAGGCACAAGTGTGTTTCCCTCACTCAACATATTTCCAGTGACCACTGAGAGTGGTTGTGACAATACTTATCTCTTTTTTACACTTCTCATAGATATTAGATATCGGATTGCATATTATGAAGTATTGTCAATTTCGTGTAGCCCGTGTATTGTTTCACTCTTATCTCCTATTCGATAAAGGCATAAGTGTGTCTCCCTCACTCAACACATTTCTAGAGTCCACCGAGAGTGGCTGTGACAATACTTTGGCAGCGGCCCTCATGCATTGATAATATTGTAAAAATGTTAAAGAAGTAGTGTTTGGTAAAAAGTGAGCCTAGATGTATTTGAGTGTATGTTTGAGTCCATATGACATTTAGTAACAATGCATTTACCCATTTTACTGTGAAATATAACTGAAGATATGAAGAGACATGTTTACAGTATAATGTTTGCCAGGTAACTCATGTTTTTGGCCACTTGATCCACTTGAACTAAACACGCATTTAACCACTCATGCGATATCTTATGTTTATATGTATGGTAGAGATAATTTCCTCGGTCAAATGAATAAATATAATATTTAACTAGAGCTTATATTCCCAAAAAAATACGATATAATAAAAAAAATAATAATAATACTCGGAAGACTCTTCATATCGGGGTTGTAATATTTATGGTCAATGATATATTTAGGTAATATATTTTCATTGATTTATAATTGTGTATAGTTATGGTATGGAAGAGGTCATGACCGTGACGGGCTTGAGTTGTTGGCAAGAAGCCAAATGTCTAAGTGACTGAAATCGGAGTAAAATGTAAGAAAACAGGAACAAAAATGCTGGTTCACTCAAAAATTTCTTCTCCGATGTCAATGTACGCCACATTTCCAAGTTGTGGCGCCCCATACGTGCATACATACATATTATGTACTCCTCCTATGTAAAAGCATTTCTTTCAAATATCATATCATTCAGAAGACAGTCTCGCCACTTTATGCGAACGCTTATTTTAAAGACGTCTCTGATGTGGTCACTAAATGTCTCCTCACCCATTGTATTAAACTTGTTAAATTATTTGCTTGAATACATACAATATTTGTTTGAATACATCTATTACACTAAATGTTGTCTTCAAATTATTAGTATTAGTGGGTATTTAATTTTTTTATGATGATTTGATAGTTAACAATCTCTCTCTTGATTTTATGGACTTGATTTATAATATTTAAAGAGGATATATTGAATACTTACACAGTTTGAGTTTAAGCTACAATCGTATCTATTTTCAATTAATATAGACTGACTTTCAAACTGTGATATTAATTAATTTATTATAATCCAACCCTCGCTTAAATAAATCTTAATTATCTTTAAAATGTAAATAAAAATATTCATTTACAAGGATACTAATAGTGTTTTGTTTATGTTAATGTCATTTCTGAAAAAATGCATAATATGTTGTATTTGAATATTTTGTTGAACGTTATGTTTAATACATTTAAATAGTACATTTTATGATGTAGATTTATGCAAACTGCGTGTCTACAAATACTGTGATCATTGGTTCAAATCCCACCCAAGTATAATGCATTAATCGGTTATTATGAATATTAATAAATTCTCGATCGATCGTCTTAATCCAGGTTTACTCTAATTTCCTGAATTGTATGGTAAATACTGATTATTAGGTCGGTGATCTGTGTAACTAGTAATAGTTAAGATAATCGAAAGACAATGAATTAACACGTTGTTGCGTATAAAATCTGAGCAAAGATACCTTTAGTTTAGTCAAGCTGGCATGATTTTTGAGGTTCTAGACTTGGCCTAAAAAAGTGATTGAGTCCCAATAATGCAATGGACAAATCTCAAAATTGAAGGGATTAGGCTTTGGATGTTATCAACTCGTAACAAACAAGTATTTGCTATAAATTAAAGAGTTACTTAGTCTTATGAGTTTGTGTGAGTAAGTTCATTCATTTTAATTCATATCTCCCCTTCCAAATTAAGCAATACAGAAGAAGTATTCTAGTGAAGTAAAAGTCCTGTTTATAATCATATCATGGGTTTCAAGTATGGAGAATATTTAAAATACAAGTTGCTACATTGTTTGCTCGAGTTGAACGATCTGTGCATGGGTTTGTTCATGGCGTTGTTGTTGGTAGAGTGATTGAAGTTGTCCCAATCCATCAGATATTTAAAGACAGTGTTTGTAGCTCAAAGAAGAGCCGGTGGTGCTATAATTTCACTAATTTATGTGACACTGAATAATAATGTTTGCTGGCGAGCGCGAATGTACAGATTTATCGGTGGGTCTGAAGAAGAAGATCCTCTCCGCATATTAAATTTAATTTAATAATAACATTGACCATCAATTAACAGAATGCGTTTAAAATGCACTCCACTTAAATCAAACAGCACTTAAACGATCGGACACTCGTTAAAATAAGCACGAAGAGTAAATTTCACCGTGACCTTAATCATGGACAACGATGCATCGCCTATCAAATCACAAAACAATAACTACCTACCAGTGGCGGTCGGTGGATTCTAAATATAAATATAAAAAATAATTTCTTATACAAAATTGTATTATATTAAAAATTTATTAATTTATTACACTTACGCATGTATCAGCATTGAAAGCAGTATAATATTTGGTCGAAGAAAAAAACAAACAACATTACTGTAATAAAAAAGAAGAGCAGAAAAAATGTACCTACCTACTGAAATTGCTAGATATCTATGACCTACGAGTAGTTATAATAAATTTATGAATTGAAATTAGATACAATTGTGAAATATAACCTAGGAATAATAATTGGCATTTCTCAAAAAGCTCATTAGTAATGTGTAAAATTTGTGAAAACATTACAGTAATAAAAAAGAACCTGTATGTATTTACCTAATGAAATTTCTAGATATCTATGACTTATGTATAGTAAACTTATGAATTGAAATTCGATACAATTTTTAAATATAATATATGCATAATAATTGGAATTTCTTAAAAAGCTCTTTAGGTATGTATTATGTTTTATGAAAATTTGGCCAAACTTTCGATTTATCAACTATTCAATGAGAATTTATGGAAATATCTACGAGAAAGGAAATTATATTTATATATAAAAGGAAATATTAAAACAAAAGAATATGAATCTTATATAAAAGGTTTGAATACATTACTTATTACGAATATATTTATGAATTGTACAAACCAATTGATCGCATAAAAATCATAGAATGACATTTATAGTTATTTTGAAAATAAACGGCCTAAAACTTTCGAATCTATTGCTATGTAAAGCATTTTGAAAGCACGTTAAATAATAAATTTAAAAATAATATTTGATTTGGTTATATTTCGTGTTTAAAACAGTCACCGAACATTCAATTAAAAACACAATAATAACTTATTTCATTCCAGCGGAATGAGTGCATTTGTCAATTTTTTTTATCGCATCCATTGCAGTTTTAATTGTTGAAATATTGGATGAAACAATTCGTATGTAAATACAGGAACAGGATCGATCCGCTTTAATTATATTTTGAAATATGTAAAGGTTGATTCTATCAAACGGAATACTTAATATTATCAAAACGATACCAATTCTCGTTGTTTGGCAGACGACCAAAATATTCGACCGATAATTTAGTGCGCGAAAAAAAAATACAAACACGCATAGTTCAGAGTCAAAATAGTTACAATGTGACATAAGAAAACATTGAGGTGTTCGGTTTCCAACACTCAACTAAATACTCGATTATTTGTGTGCAGGTTTATTGTGATTTTAAAATGAATAGAGTGAAAATTATGTCCTTTTATGTAATTTATTATTCACTAGATTTTATTTAAATTTATACTCGTACAAGGTCACACACTAAATAATCGAATCCCTATTAACCTTACAGTCCAGGAAATCAGTATATTACACAAATTGTTACAATCGTAAGGCTCTATAGATTTTTTAAAGTATAGCAGTATTCGAATCCATAACCACAATGTTTATAAAAATGTCTATCGACTGAACTTGAAAATGTTTAATAAAAATTAAAATTTGATAGTTTTAAAGTGGAATAACTCGACTTCGAATTCGAAGAAATATATTTATAAACATTTTCTTCATTAAACATACATTTTATTATCATTAATATTCAATAAATTAGATTTAAAAAATACTGAACCCAATTGTATATCCAATTTGACTTAACTTACTTTGACTTATTTAAATGTCATGAATCTAACTCAAAATATTTAAATTGCTATTGATGGTGATACGTTATCAATTTAGGTGTTGTATGGAATAAAGGCGGATTACGGAATAAGTGCTTTTCTCGTAAAATTACCCTTTAACATAAAAAAAACTTTTGGATACGTATTGCTTCATCATATTTTTTTAAGTCGGTTATATCGATTATTGACAACTTCAGTATACGCCCTTATTCCAACCAGCTCCTAAATTATATAGAATTTTGAAATATAGACCTAATATATTTTTGTGTTTTTTCACAATATGGATTTATTATGTGTAGGTATTTAAGCGCTATAAATAATAATGAATTGTTCATGTAAAATAATTAACAATTATTAAAATAAATAAATTAGAAATAAATATATTTATATTTTTTCTCGGTATTTTCCCGAAGCCATATGTTTTTTGGTATATAATATTGTATTTATTTATAGGACATCGTCTGCGGCGGCGCGTTCTAAATTTAACATCCACTCATAACGTGGACAAGCAACAGAAATATGAAATATGCCTCAGCCACACTATGTCTCACTCTGTCGCACACCGAGCATCGCGCACGGGTTGGAGCGAGACGACGATAGAGTGCCGGCCCCTGAAAGGGTTATATGAAATATGATTGAATGTAAATATGGATATGAATATGTAATACAAGCGAGCTGCGCTATTGGCTGAGACATCTCAAGCACCGCCCACCACCCGGTAAATATGAATCCGAGGACAATTTCAATCATATTTCATTAGAACAAAATAATGTAAAACAATAAATTATGCGGAGACGACATCGTTTTTATTGAAATCGGCGTAGAGTCTTGTTATTACTGCTGGAGAGTTGCCAACCATTGTCGTACTTCAGCACAAAACATGCATTTTTAATACTTCAAACTATAACGTCGCTGAATTTATCTTCGAATAAGAGTTGTCTTATGGAAAATAAGACCTATTGTTAGTCGGCCGGACTCGTTATCGCATCTGAACACGACGCTGACATTTCAGATATTATAATTTGAGAAAAAAATATGAATATATTGAGCGAAGGCGTCTGCATTTGACGGGTGGCTATAAAAACTTCTCGCATTTCAAAAACGGGCGACGACATTTTCGAAATTTAGAACGACAGCTGCGAGCGAAAAACATCACAGATATATAAATTAAAACATTTTTTTTCATATGTCCTATAGATCGGAACAAAGAACACGGAAAGCTAGTTAATTCAGTGACATAATTTGACGGTTGGACCGCCCTCGAAATGCAAATTTCTGGGTGGAAACTGAAAAACATAATAATACGTAGTCGTTTGTATACAAAAATCCACCTGTCTGTATGCATCCACAATCTCTCATACCAATTAAAGTTGACTGCTGACTTTTGTTTGGCCCTTTTATCCCAAATATACGAATGAAGGTTCACGTGGAAAGGTTCGTTTTGTTTCAGTTTATTTTGGCATATGTCAGTCCATCCAGTCTTTCCAATATCCCATTGTTTCGTGCCATATCTGTGTATAAACATTTCATAGTAATAAGCCAAATAATATATAGTGATAAAAGAAAACTTACCCATTTCAATAGCACTCTTAATTTAAAGACAATGATAAGATTACTCACCACCTGCGAAAGGAAAATTGCACATTTATTAGACGAGACATTAAATTATAAAACCATATATATATATATATATATATATATATATATATATATATATATATATATATATATATATATATATATATATATATATATATATATATATATATACGAATGTATTGAAAGGTATATTTTCATCAGCTGTTTTAGGTGATATGTGTACTCTTTTCAAATTTCTTAATGATAACATAAAATATATCTGTGCAATTAAATCATTTTGAAATTTTTGGACATCTGCTGTTTTTACATCAAGGTAGTCAATGAATAAGAAATTATACTATTTGTCATTGAAAACGTACTTCAATTAATTATATCCTAAATCATTTATAGAAATAAAGCAATTGTTGAATAAGGAAATGATTTTCACAACAATTACCCATGGGATTTTATTGTTTTTCCATGCTTTCTATAATTTAATACTATTATTCATATCAAGTTTAAATAAAACATTCTCATGTTAGTTATAGGTAAAAAGATTTATATACTCTGTACACCTAAGACTATTTCCAAAGATGTATTGTTCTATCAATCAATGTAAAAACTTATACATAATAAATAAATTGTAATATATAACAATAACCCAATACTTATCTTCAAAAAATATATAAGAACGCGATGTTGTTTTGTTTGTAGAGAAGTCATTTTTAAATACACGTATTGAAATGTTCACAAGAATATTATTTAAAAAAAATTGATAAGAGTCTTCAGGACTTGATGCAAATTATGGATAAACTATTAAATTTATATGAACATAATGTAGAGGAGAAATGTTGACAATTAGACGTTGTAGACGATGTACATATTTTCCAAAATGAGTTATTAATTCAAACGTGTCTTTTGAGTAAGTTTTCACGATTTTTATATAATATTTTCGGGATGATTTATTTTTAATTATTATTAAAATATTAAAATATGATATAATATTAATTTGAATGATGGTATATTGGCAGTTTCTCACACAAGCGATAGTGTTGTTTGCCCACCGGCCAGTCGATGGTGCTTGTAAGTCCGATTTACCACAGGCATAACCCTTATGGTACCATCACGCTTTCACGACTGATTTTATATTGGTTTTGTTCAGAGATAATAAACTCGGATCATGAATAAAATTGTTTATTCAACAAGACGCCGAAGGAAGGATGTAAAGGTAATTAAATTAAAACGACAGGTACTATCACAGTTTCAAGCAGCTTGAACTACAGTATTAGCCCAGTCAAATTAGGAAGAAAAAGGGCCAAACTTCAGAATTTTTGCAAAGAAGCTGTAATTTTGCATACAACTTTATTTTGGTGGTAAAAAATCGAATAATCAGGTGACGGGTTTGGAAGTTATTCGAGGTCAAAGGTCACGATAATCAGTTTTTCACGATTATCTCAGTTTCCATAGCTCTAATGATATTGACATGTAAGAAAACATTGTAGACAATTAAATTTGTGACAAATTTTGCATATAAACATTTTTGATAAACCCCACCGTTTTTGAGTTAGAGAGGGTGGAGAGGCCGTACTGCGCTGTGTCGTCAGGCCTCGCGCCATACAAATGTGCACAAACTAAATTGAGTAGAAATCATTGAAAAATATTTATCAATACATTTATATTATACGTTTCTATTATTTATTAGTTGATACATTATATTTAATGATATTTTGCATTTATATAATATATTAATTCAATAATATCTACTTTTATCATTCATCTTATAGATTAGAGCAGAGTTGAATGTATTTAGTGGATATAATGTTCTTATAGTAACTTTTGAAATGAAAAATACCAGGAACTTGAAGGTTTTTGATATTTCTAATAATTCAAATAGGGGAACAATGATAATTCAAAGATATTACATATATATTTTTAATATCTATTAGTATGGCGCGAGGCCTGACGCTCCATTGAGGACAGAGTGCAGTACGGCCTCTCCACCCTCTCTAACTCAAAAACGGGGAGGTTTATCAAAAACATTTTTTATAAAATTTGTCACAAATTTGATTTTATGCAATGTTTTCTTAGACGTCAACATCATTGGAGCAATAGAAACTGAGATAATCGTGAAAAACTGATTATTGTGACGTTTGACCTCGAATAACTTCCAAGCTCGTCACCTGATTTCATTTGATTTTTCAGACCACCCTTAGTATACCAAAATAAAGGTGTATTTAAAATTACTGCTTCTTTGCGAAAATTCCGAGGTAAAACCCTAATTTGGCTGAGCCATATGGGGTTGGTATGAATTTAATTTTCAATTCGTATGATTGTTGGCGACCGCTGAATGTGCACAAAGTCTTTCATATGGCTGGGAATACAATATTGTGTTATATGAGATCAGTCAGCTAACAGTCAGTCCCTTGTTTATGATTGTACCAGGTCGATGTTTAAAGTGTGCTTTTATTGGATAAAATAAAAACAGTACCGAGAGGGAAAACTTCCTGTGAGTCCCTCAACAACATTGCCTTGTTCAAGATAAGCTTAATCGATGGCCATTCGCGAATTGACGTTCACGGGATATAATACTAAAGTATAATGCCGATAATGCTACATTATTATGTTACAATTTGTGTAGAGCCTCTTCACCATAAGGGCTTAGTCTTGAATTGTATAAACTCGTTAATTCCTTTCATATTTAAGGCGAATTACAAAAAATATTTAACGCCTTTGGTTTTGATTTTAGTTATAATACCGTGATGTCTTCCCTATTGACGGGAGTCCTCCTTACAAATTGTTTGGTGTCATTTTAATAAAAATGTAAGCAACGCAGTTCTCTACAAATATGAGCAATTGAAAACCTACTTTTTCACACTTTCGGCCGAAGTTTGGTTACGATTCGGCTTTTTCAAAATCTCTGATTTGTGCGAAGATAAAAGCATCACATATCCTATTGCATATAAATAATTCGTGTATAATTGCATAAGTGTGTCTCCTTCACTCAACACATTTCTAGTGACCCCTGAGAGTGGTTGTGACAATAATATTGTAAACATGTTAAAGAAGTAGTCTTTGGTAAAAAGTGAGCCTAGATGTATTTGAGTGTATGTTTGAGTCCATATGACATGTAGTAACAATGCATTTACCCATTTTACTGTGAAATATAACTGAAGATATGAAGAGACATGTTTACAGTATAATGTTTGACATGTAACTCATGTTTTTGGCCATTTGATCCACTTGAACTAAACAAACAACTAGCTACTAAAGCGATATCTTATGTTTATATCTATGGATTTGTGACAATATCTGGTATATAATAATGGTAATAGCTCAGAGGATAAGAAACGTGGCTACAAATACGACTGGGAGATCGGTAATAATATTAATAAAATCCCGACCGATCGTCTTGATCCAGGTTTACTCTGATTTCCTATACTAAATACTGATGATTAAGTCTGTGACCTGTGTTACTAGTAATAGTTAAGATCACCGACAGACAATTAATTAACACCTTGTTGTGTCTAAAGAAAGCTCCATAAGAGATGTAGGTTCTCTGGTATTCCAGACGACTGTTTTCTCATAATAATAATAAAAAAATATAACTGCATATTATGAGTAATGGCCTCTTATCTGTTATCTTCTTTACTACCTATACAAATGATCAGAAATGTAAAGAGAGATGTTAAATAAGAGATTGTGTAATGATGAAATATTATCGTTAGCATAGTAATCGAATAGATGAATAGAGGGTGATTGATCTACTTCAATATGTGACCGATATAGGGAGTGACACAATTGGCACTCTCTAAATATCAGATACCGGCCTGTCGGCTTTTGGCTTCCTATATTTGACGTGTCATTTGAAAAAATCCCTATCCGATGCCATCACTACAAATATTATACATTGTCATACTCGTATGTAGATATAAGGTGAGCTGGGTGTATCGGCTTACATTACGACTATCTCCTGGATGGATTCATAATGTGAATATCATCATCATCATCATCATAAGCACTCCAGTTCAGTGATGAACCAAGGCTTCCCGCCCCAGCATCTTCCACTTAATGCTCCTCCAGTTATTAATTCCTAAACTCCTAACTACCTCCCATCTTAGCCTAGGTCTACCCTGCCTTCTCTTACCCACAGGCTTGCTGGATAGTATTTCCGATACTATCCCTCCTGCTCTTTAACCCAACCTAATGTTAAAGCCCTAATAAGCTGCACTACGTTCACGCTCTTATATAATGAGTAAATCTCATCGTTCCGTCTAATTCTAAATAGTCCCTGTGCCTCCTGAACAGGACCCAAGATCCTCCTCATAAGTAGCCTATCCTCTTCAGTCTTGGTAATAACCCATGTTTCTGCACCGTAGGTTAGTACTGGCCTAATTAGCATCTTGTATAATTCTACCTTGGTACTTCTACTTAGATATCTTGATCTGAGCAAGCGTACTAAGCCGAAATACGCCCTATTGGCACTTTTCAGGCGAGAGTTGATGTCCTGGTATAATGTGAATATAGCTACATATATTGTTGTTGGTTGTTAGGTCATTGATCTGTCCAGATGTATCGATGTGGCGATTTACGATTTGAAATAACTTGGCAGTAAGTACGAAGAGAACAGCTCTCGGTTCATTTGACAGTCGGATGAGGTTGCATCTAATTTCAACCAATACATAACCACTTACATTAATGCACTTTGTAACACATCAAACGATACCTCATTGAATTTCAAACACTATCACGACATTATTTTATTTATCTTACCTGTAAATAGTAACCAGCGTAATAGCTCAGCGGATAAGATGCGTGGTTCAAATGCCGTTCATTACGACTGGGAGATTGATTATTATTAAAATCCCGATAGACCGTCTTGATCCAGGCTTACTCATATTTCCTGTATTGTAAGTTAAATACTAAGGTGACCTGTGTAACTAGTAATAGTTCAGATCACCGACAGACAATGAATTAACACATTATTGTGTCTGAAAAAAACCATATTTAAAAAAAAAAAATATATACAAATAATATACGGTTATTTTTAGTAGGCTATCGATATTCATAATAGTGTTCGATTGGTTCAGATCCCTTTTTTAAACACACATTGGGGTGTTAATAAGAATTTCAACCTTTTATCGTATGAAATATCCAAGTTTGTTCCACGTAAAATGACTACAGTCAATGAATGGGAATTCCTTACCTTCGTCATTTTAAAAAAAACACGATTTTGTGTCTAAAAAAAGTTCCTCGCGGCGTAAATATATAAATAAATCAAAATTTATCATTCAAAAAGTCATCGATTGCTGAAAATCACTCAACGGTTTTATAAACTGCAAAAATTCAGTCTAAAGACAACATTTTCTATATTTTTTTCTGAAATAGACAAGGTCTATTTTTAAGAGAACAACTACAATTTTCCATAAAACAATGTGATCTTTAATTCTTCAATTATGTAGAACAAGAGTAATTATAAATTATTTTTTTATTGGTAAAGGACTTATATATTTTAATAAACCAATGCTGTGAAGATTAAATAGTTTGTATGATTATTATGTTTGTTTTTTCATATCTGAATACATATTTTATTGAATGAATTATAGTATGCAAATATCAAAAATATATTTTAAATACTATTTGATATAATAGCATAGATCGCATAGCCAGAAGCAGAAACCTGTAATTAGTATGGGGGTACTGCAAGGGTTATGATAATTTATGATTTTAGTTTATTATTTGGTTAAAATTATTATATTTTTTTATATGTTTTTGTTTATAATTACAAGTTAATTCATTATAAGATTATTTATAGAAAATATATTAGGTTAGGTTAGGATAGATTATAAAATCAGGGATTGATTGTGATTCGGTTTTCATTATTTTATTTTTTATTATCATGTTAAATATCATAATGTGATTTTTATTCAAGTATCTCGGAACCGTCATAAAAAAAGCTAAACAGTGGCAGTTCCATCATATTTTTAATCACTATTCGAAGCCTATAATCTCGCCGACATTCGGCAATTTCATCAAAGATTCAAAAACAAGATAATGGAAATAAAAATTTAATGTTTTCGGGTGTCTTTAGTATTGCAATTTGCATATTTGTTACAGCACACGTGGCTTCCGTGTGTAATTGGAAAAGGTGAGTCAATTGCCTTCGATTCTCTACGCACTAGATTGCCACTGTTTTATTGTTTAACAATCAAAAAGCAAATTAATATGAGATCCGTTTAAGGTTTGGGTCGTTGAATCGATATAATGATTAAATGTGACTGCCAATTTAACAAACTAAAAGTGGAGAAAGCACATGTAATTCATTAAATTACTCCTTTGCTTTTTTATCATCAAAATGTCGGTAAAAGTTAGTCAGGAGCAAATTCGTGAGGTCATTTTGATGTTCGTGAAGATGATGACAATTATGAGTTTGGATAATTACAAAAATTCCGACGCGCAAAAAAAAAACCATTCCGCAGTTGTGGGCAAAGATTATTAAAAATATTGGAATTCGTAGAATTTCTCATTTCGCATTCATATTAAATGAAACGATGTAATAATAATATATTTCATGGATTTCCGCCAAATTGCACATGTGTTTATTTTATTTTGATATCTAACAAAACAATACACTTTTTCAACAAATTATTTGATCGTGCAAGGCCTTGTTTGACACGTTTTTTCAAATTTAAATAATCAATGTGCTCGATTAAAATTTGGATTCACAGTATAATTGAATTATTGAAAAATATATTTCAATGTGTTTTTTATAAACGAAATGCACTTTTAATTATAAAAAAATGTTGATATAATTTGTTTGATGAATCAATACTCCCAATATTTTAGCAGGGCATACAACTGGATGTTTAAATATTAAGATGGAGGGCCAAAAAGATGAGTTTGATAAAAGAAAAACACTAATTATCTCTCAGACTCGTCTGCTTGATCCGGCATCTTGATATTTATACATCCAGTTGTATGAATTTTAACATACACATTTGTGAAATTTATTTAATTGCCTACAAACCGCTTTATACCTAATATTAGAACGATGTAATTAATCTATTTAGTTCGTTTACATTTTTAAGATAAAATATTGATTGAAATTTATTAACCTAACAATCCACTGTACCAGTTTTCAAATTCGAATACTTTTTTATTTAATTATTGAAATTGTAATCGACCTTTATGCAAGATGAATATGAGTGCTGTTGGCGCCATGGGTTGGATTTTTATAGGAATAGATATTAAATACATGGTTTTGTGTTGTATTGAGCTGTAGATACAAAGATTGCAATTGTTATAGAGGTATTTGAATACCAATAAATATTAATTGGATCGCAATTAAAGCATAACAGTGACATGTGTTCCTGCACGCTGTACTCTGCTTCACCTATAAATCAACCGAGTCTTTGTTCTAAGCCGCTATTACGATACTAAAGCCCCTCTGCCGTTTCAATGTATAATTGCAATATTAATTATAATATACAAATATTTATTAAACAATTAATTTGAACGAGAGAAAACAAATAGGAGACCTTAAACATATAACCCTATACGAGTTAAGTTTTTAATATGTACCTATACTCGCGTACACATTCTAAGAAGATGTTATTTGATGTTGTATAAATTTATTTTTTAACAATTTATTTAAAGTTACTTTATAATATAGGAAATCACAATAGGTCTGAATCGAAACTATTCGCAATAGTTAATCATATTATTATTTTTTTTAATTCAATCAAGATTGCTACAATATACAATTTATACATTAGATTCAATTGTTAATGTTTTTATACAAAAAATGTCAAATTTAATACTCATGGTAATTAATTATTGTCTATGAATAATGCATATATACATACATATATTTTAAAGAAAGATGACTACAAGTTAGTAGTCGAAATTACAAATAACATAATACGCATTTCTCTAAATTATGGATTTCCACCAATAAGTCAACACTATCAAAAAACATATATTTTTTAAATATCTTGGATGAAGTGGTTAAATACTAGGATCGGTGAATTTATTTATTAAGTATGAAGCATCATATAGAAAAATTGATCTATTATTTAAACAAATATATATGGGAATTATTATCTTCTGGATGAAATATCTAAATTTAAGATATGTTTTTCATCACCAAACGCCGGTTTTTTCCAAACAATAAATTACCTAACTCGAGGGTCATTTTTTGTGTAATTTCTATAGGTGGTATAAATCAGTTGATTGTACAAAAATGAACCGATAACTAGAGTAATGTAGCTCACAAGTTTAATATGGTTATCATATTACGCGGTATTACCATTATCCCTTCCTTTAACCATCTAAATTCCTTATGTGAATGCTCGGGTATGACTCTCTCGAGCTCCGCAGAGATGTGGCACTGATGCGATTGATTTTTCTTGTGATCAGTTATCAATTATCAATTCCAGATATACGTAGTCGCATCAGTTTGTTTGTTCCTGAGAATCATACGCGCTGTGGCTCTCACTCCTTGTTTGCAACCCCTAGGACCCATGCTAACACACTCCGTCACTCTCCATTAACCAGATCCACAGTTCTTTTGAATGAATGGAATGCCAGTGGGGCGGAAAATGACATATTTATCATGCCCTACTGTGCATTCATGAGAGGTATGAAAGAATTCCCTTACCTTAAGCATTCGTGATGTTCAATACTTGATATTTTTTATAATACGTTGTATTTTATATATATTTACGTTTCTTTTATCTTGTACCATTTGTGTTTTTTATATTCTTCTATAATTCTGACAAATGTCCATCATTGCCGAATCGCATTAGGTTTTTCCTGTAATGGCAAGGTGATGATGGTTCATGCTTAACTATTGTGATTGATTGTATATATATTAAATAAATAAATATTAGATCTTATTAAGTTATAGATTTATTGGTATATCTCTGTACATAAGTGTCCCAATTAAGAGCAATAACAATGGCGACAATTGTTGTGAAGTGTGTATTGTAATCGAAGAGTTAAAATCCCGTTGTGTTGTAGTGTATTGCAGTACAACAATCAAATATGTAGTATTCACAAGCACAAAGATACTAACATGCAAGCAAGACATATTACTATGTATGAACACTGACATGAATCTATCTGGACGGCCGCGGGTCACTTTATGTGAATACCAAGGCTTCTCAATACTCTATAAATATCAAGTTAAAAAAAATGGGTTATATTAGTTGTATGGCTCTTTAGTGCCATGAGTTTGCACGAATAACTCTTAACTAATCATGGTTTCAAATGAAATAAAATCACGATCGATTGTCTTGATCCAGAATTATTGTTATATTCAAAATTTTGTGTTAATAAATTATTAGACTCTGAAATTGCTCGATAAGTTCATAAATTATTTGGTCAAAGAAAGAGGGATATAGGAGTACATAAATACCAACATAATTTAAAATTAAAATGACCAGTATCATGGGTGGATATCCTTTAGCTTGGTATTCCTAGGCGTGCGTCGCCGAAAACGTACACCGTAAAGACGTTAATAGAGTTGCTTTGCTGTACTTTTGATAGTTTTTTTGTTATTTAGTGCCTCGCCCGAGGCATGGACGAGGCATTAACTAACAAAAAACCAAAACCAATAAGTGTAGCTAAGTAACTCTACTATCGGATTTACGGTGACGTATGCCTGGGAATTCATTACTTAAGGGGCTGTTGTCAGCAACAGAATATATTTTAAAAGGCATAATAATATTAAAACTCTTAGAAATTGCGATAAGTTAATTTATTAATTATGTATCTATAAATACATTATATTATTATATCACACTGCAGTACCAATAGAGCATTACGGGAGATCCCAAATCGCAGTTATGATTCCCGATACGACTTAAAATTATTTGACATAATAAAAAACTAAAATGTCTAGTGTGTTGGGTGGATATTTTTAGGAATTGTTATCAGCAACAGAATATATTTTAAGGGCAAAAATTATTCAAACTGTTAGATATATCGATTAGTTAAATTGATTATTATATCATAATGCAGTACCACTAGAGCATTACGGAAGATCCCAAATCGCAGTTACGATTCATGATACGACTTAAAATTATTTGGCTACGGAATTGCTCCATACATAATTCGTAACCGTTGTTCATGTTTTTGTCAACATTCATCGCAAAATTTGATTACATTTTTTTATTTGATTTCACAGATAGTTACTTAGTAAGTAAATGATGATTTTGAGAAATGATTCATTGAAATCAAACTATACCAAGAGGTCAAATTCAAATTAAATTAAGTGATTGAGTCAAGTTTTAATGACGTCATTTACCAAGATAGTAAAAATGTACTAAGCACGGAAAAACCACCGTATTCATATGATATATTGATAAGGTTACTTATTAAGCATGGAAAAATCCAATCTTAGTGATAAACATAAGGTTTTCAATGCATTTTTTAAATTACTTGTCGTTTGGCTTCTATTGGAGAGTTAAGAAGGCAAATGCAACTCTGTGTAAATGCCAGGTTTAGAGGTGTTATGTGACTGTTAATTGTTTGCAAATGTTTGAGAATATTAGGTTGTAGATGGAAGAGAGACAGTGGCACATAATTTAGATGTTTATGCAATAGGAATGCATTTGAATGCATTGTCTTCGGAGCATTTGTGTTACACAAATTGGAGCGGCCGGTTTGACAGCACTTGTGTCTTTACTCACTACATTCAGATAAATCGGATCAATGGGGGACTTATGTAATTTTATAGCAATATTCTTACAACACATGATAAAGTAACAATTTTAATCAGAAAAAAGAAGAAGTCCACCGAAGATCCAGGCGAGACAGCAAGAAAGTTTGTCGTTGAACAGTGCAGCGTACGAGCATGCAGACTAGATTATTTGTTTAGCTTCTTCAATAAAAAAATAAAATACAGTGGTACCTCGACATACGAATGTTTTGAGATACGACAAATAATATTCGTGAACTTCTACCTCGACATACGAAGAAAATTTTATGCGCAAATTTTTTTTATAGATGATCGCTAATTTTTACGAAAGGTCACTCACTACTAGAATTTCGCGCCATAATAGTGTATATGTAAAAATCAATAAATATTTATTATGTGCGTTATTACTAGTTTATTTATTTTAACCCAAAATAATCTACCTCGCAATTATCCATTGCCGATTTTACAAACTGTACATAAACATTTTTTATTATTCAAAAACACGTGGTACGTTAAGAAAACCATTTTTTGCTAGGACTTTTTGAGGGGCTGGGACGGATTAATAGCAGTTTGTATGGGAAAAATTCTAGTTAAATTAAAAAAGTATTTACCTTACAATCCAGGAAATCAGAGTTAACCTGAATCAAGATGATCGATCGGAATTTTATTAATATTATTCCCGATCTCCCAGTCGTAATACCCGATCAAATAAATTTAACATATTTTTTACTCGAGCGGGATTTGAACCCATGACCACATTTTTTTAGCCATGGTATTTTTGAAAATAAATTTAACGCATTTTTAAAGACAATCAACTAGAACACGAATAAAAATATTAAAATATGTAAAAAATATATCAGTCTTGAATTTTACCTGTTGTTTATTTCGGATTCCTGAAATCGGCTCTTGATGATTGATTAATGTGGGAGGATTTTTTTAAAAATAATTATTACTATCGGAAACTGTGATTAACCTATAATTAAATTTTAATTAACTAGCCTTATTCAATCTCAATTAATTATACGGGATGTTGTCATCTGAATAGATGTTAGAGAAGAGACACACTGCTATTTAGAATATTAATTATTTATTTTAGTCTGTAGCTCCGATTTTGAGTTCGATAGTCGATGTGTTGTTGTATTTTGAGATTGCTGGCACATTTGTTCATATGTAAAAGGCGTCGCATGAGTCAGTCTATTTCGATCTAAATATAAACACAATCGACTGTCAAAACATTAATACATTTAATTCAAGCGAGCAACAAAATACCGTATTTTCGGTCGATATGTTAGTAATACATAAATTTTGGACATCTGCTTCGTTTCGGGTGATTTCTAAAAGTGTCTTCTCAATACTAAAGTGTGTGACTGAAAAGTGTAGCACGTGTATTATGACAGCATATTAGTGTCTAAATGACGCCCTTCTGTCACCAAAACCATTCCAACTTCATTATTACAAATTTAATATTTTAATAAATTGAAATGTAATAATCATTTAAAAAAGGATGAAAGATTTTATCCAGAAATTGGATTTAATTTTAACGCGTATTTACATTTGGTTTTACTACCCACATAATGAATTTGCTAGATTTAGACGTTTTACTCTATGGATTAAGCTTTTAATAATGATTGAGATATGAGATGAATGTATTGGTTACCAACTTATTGAAAAAAATAAAATTAATAATTATTAATAAAGAATATAAGATATGAAAAAGTGGGCTTCGGATGATAATAATGAGTGCAATTTAATATATTTTTATAAAATCTTAGTAATAATTACTATGCAAAGAGAAGTCTTATCGTCCTATAATATTTCTAATTATAACTAAGGCTGATGAATAAATTAATAATTTATTATACATAAAATAAAATACTAAAAATTGTATTAAATTGAAAATTATTTAACTATGGAATTGATTTATAAATTATTCGTACTGCGAACGCGTTTTTTAACGTTTGCCGCAACATTTTATTGCTATTTTTATATGTGATTTAAAATAAAATCTAATAATAATTAAGTAAGATATTTGTTTATTAATTAAATTATAATTTTAATTAGTTATTTATTAAAAAATAATTTTTACAGACCTTTTTGAATTTGCGACGTATGAGCATTTAAAGACTATACCTGTTTTACATAAAAAGTGGACTTATAAATAGCAAAATTTATTTTTTTATATATATTTTGATACATATCATGAATATAACTACTGTTTTATTTATGATTTTTATGGAATTAGAGTGACTTATTAATATTTTATTTGAAATAAATAGGTTAATGCAGGTGACCATATTGTGAAAGTAGAATTTCATACATATAGTTTAAAAAATATATACTTGAAAATCTACCTGCGCCTAAAATATTCTCATTGATTAAAAGTCCATCTCATTTGGATTTAAAAAAATATAAAAATATTGTTATTGAAAGGAATATATTTTTATTGTGTTTAAGTTGCTGGTGCGGAAAGCCTTGGTCCATCACTGAACCTGAGGGCTTATTATGATGAAGATAACTATATTATTGAATGTTTGGGTAACTGGGGTCAAAGTACAGCAATTAAGGGCGATTAAAGTGAATATGGTTTAGTATTTAGTTAACATACAAAGTGTGAAAATAATAAGGTACACACGTCACGGTGTCAAATATCTAAGCCGGTATTGGAACCCTGACACACGTTCTACCAGATCGACCCCTCGCACTATCAAGTTGCATCCACCTCAATTACCCTTCATTTACAACCACTGCTTGCTGAAGAATATCACTAAATGGATCTACTGGATGTCTGTTTTTTATTTATAAAAATACAAAGTACAAATGGATCATGAGAGCAATGTAGGAATTGGAGTATTCCGTTCACTTATTTAAGGGCTTTTGGCCCAACAAAATCGATGGGTACGTAACACTTAAACGAATCTGCATAAAATACATTTATCAATTAAATAAATAGTTTTACTCGCTATTATCGATACTATCGATAAAAAGGCATTTATATCAAATTAGCATATTAATAATTAATGTGTACATTAAATAAAAGCACAGGCTATATGTTTGCATTAAAATATTCAGTCATATATTACAATAAAGAAACGCTACTATTTAAAGATGAATTTTTTTCTTATCTTGTTAAAAACTGTCAGTTTATAGATAGGTTTTTGTGTTATTGACCCATCCAAAAATTGTTTATTCAGTGAGAATATTTTAAATAAAGGTTTTTTTTAAATTAGTGAATTACTAATTTCATTTTTTGATTCATACGCAGAATATGCTAAATTTTATCTTATTATATTATTCTATTGGACTTTATAAAATAATTTCGTAACACAATAATATTAAAATTAATATATTTGAAATACCTTCCAAGGAATCGACCAATTTTTAATTTTTCCCATTCAAATAAATATCAGAGAATTAAAAAAAAATACAATAGTCTTACAATCCATATCTTAACTTGTTTGCTATTTGATTACATTGAACAAGTTTGCATAAGTATGATTTTACCAAAAAATTTTAGTAGCTCGTTATTTAGTACACACACATAATTGTTAAAAAGAGTGGATGATTTACTTGCAAATTGTAAAAAAACATTTAATTTTAAAACCTCCCATTAAAATATTGTCCTTGGAATTTAATCGAACGATTTCCGCCTCTAATTAATATCCATTAAAGAGTTGTACTTATTTTTAGATAACAGTGTGACAAATAATTGAACGCACAGCCTTGATAGAAAAAAATTAAAAAAATGAAATTGATACTTTAAATTTTGAGATAAATTCTTAAAAAAACTGCGTCGTTATAAATACTTCTTAAGGTCGAATTTCACCGAAAATAAAGCTATAATGGGGATGTTCATTTTTGTATTTAAACACGAGTGTTGCTTTCAGAAACAATAACAAGTATAGAGCGGCTGCAATATTGTAATGATTTAGTACGTCCTGTTATTATCTTGTCGGGGGGTAAGAGTGTGTATATTTGGCATCCAGGATTCCTGTTCCTTGGTAATACAAACAAATCCAGGAAACGCAAAATTTCAAGTGTCAAAAAACCCATTTGGTGCACCGTGAACTCCCCTCATAGTTTACCCTACAACCATAATATCCCATGGCACGTGCTTTCATTTTTAACAATATTTACGACCCCTGACATTTTCCTTATATTTCAAACTATATTCTCATACATCTCTCAATGAACTATATCTACGAATAATTATTTCGACACAGGACTTTATCACGGTCAAATGTTTTTAACACAAAGTTACTGCCAATATTATTAAATTGTTTGCCTAATTTAAAGCAATAAGGTTAAATTATATTTAAAAAAAACACCATTTGAAGGCTGAATAATAAAAGTAAACTCAACTAATTATTACTCGACATTTTGAACCTACAGGTTTCGAATCTGCGTCTTCTGGATTGCGAGTGATGTTATATAATTTTAATATGTTATTTTTGTATAATTTTAAAAATTCACAGAAATATTAGCGAATAGAGGCCATGACTAAGATACTGTGGTTATGGATTAAAAAAGTCTTGATCACGGTTTACTCTAATTTCCTGGATTGTAAGGAAAATAATGAGACGATTTTTGAGGTGGTGACCTTGTACGATTATATATTTCAATAAAACCATACAAATCTAAGTTAATTAAGTCAGGGAGATCCGCTCTATCGGTGACCTGTGTAACTAGTAATAGTTGAGATCACCGTTAGACAATTAATTAACACGTTTTTGTGTCTAAAAATATAAAAAAACTTCTCAAAAGGCTCATCAGGACGTATATGAATAAATATTTTTCCAAGGCTATAAAATAATTACAACGTGTAAAATGAAAAATTATTATGTTCATGCATGAAGGAAAGTTGAAAAATTATTAGTCATATGTGAAATTTACCGAACGATTTATAATTTTTAGGTCTTGATTGAATACTCAATAATGTGGGTATGACCCTGCTTCCGATGTTTATTTACCAAATTTCAGTGTTGAAGTGTTTTGAAGGAATATCATAACTGTTTATACAACAAAACGCATAAAAAGAGGGTGTTTTTGGTAGTTTGTTAGGGTTGAGAGCAACATGGTACCATATTGTGGTATAACTGAGTGGAACCCCCACACCCTCATACATTGTTTACTTAACATTCGTATACAAAGCATCACGAAAATCTCTAAAAATAAAATCAAGCATTAGATAAAGCTGAAATTCACTGGATAAGTGTGTAGGATGAGGGGAAATAATATAAAAAAATACAAAGACTTAACCTATTTTTATTGTGGCCAGGGTCGCTGACTCTTGCTCTCACGCTGGAGAAGATTTGTCTCTTCACCAATTAGTCGACACGATGTTTTGATTTTATTTAGGAAAAAACAACCACTAGTATAATGACGACTCTTTTCCCCGATAAACACACACTTTAATAGGAGAAAAAATAAGTCCACAAAGCTCTACAATTCAGTCGGTTGATCTCTTTCCAAATGGTATGCGTGACAATTGATCATTTAAAATAAATCAGACACAGTTTCTTGTTAAATTAATATACTGATCTATTTTATGGAATATATGTTTTTGAAATAGTGACATGAATAACTAAAAAAGAGGCTTTATTAATACAAAACGTTTCAGCTTACTGAACCCTCTAGGTTTGGAATTATTATATGACGCGATCTACCAAATATAATTAATATTCGACCTAGGGGGTAAAAAAACCGGTTTTCAATTGCTCACAATTGTAGAGCACTACGTGGCTAACATTTTTATACTATTATTCAGTAAAATGTATTATTCTCTTTGAATTTGCATTCAACTTTATAGTTTGTCGCATGAATATAATAATTGATTTATGGTAAGTATGATAACTGTAGATGTAAATCATATAATGTTTTGTGTAAATATCAGAGAGTTTAAGTAAAATAATACAATCATCAAATAAAAAAGCAAAAATTTTATAAAGGAAATCGTTGCAGAGCTCAAATATGTCAAAACGCTTCATTTCACGCACTTGAACTAGGTTTGTTTATTACTTAACTTAGATTTGTGCCAACCTTTTATGTGGTTACTTTAGCAAAAATCAATTGAATATATTATACTTTTCTTATTTTGTGGATGCTTTTTAATAATACATAAAGATGGAATGGTGGACACTTGTGTTATGTATTTTCTATATGGAGCCATAGCTTTATTCTAGAAAAATATTGTTTTAGAAAATTTTACGCTTTGTATTGAGCTTAAATTCAAAATTGTTATATTTTAAATGCTTTTCGCTTCAATGTAACATTTATGTATATGTACCTAATATTTATTGTAAAGAGTGGTCTATGTATGATTCAAAGAAACTATTATGAGACCTTATTTTTCAGAAAAAATAACTGTTTTACTGTTGCAATAAAATAATAGTTTGTTTAGATTACAAAATACGACAAATGATCGATCAAAGAATCTCTTGTGGTCCACAAACACATGTGGGCTCTTTGAGTAAACCAAGTTTGGGCTTTTTTGATGGATATTTAATGAAGTCGTAAAGAAGGGTGTTCTTGGTAAAGAAGTGGCCTACAGCACGAGTCATATAGACAAACACACCATAAACAAATAAATCTGAAAACTGTAAAAAAAACGACAGAAACCCAACAACGGCAGCTCCTTGTTGTCTATTTAAAGTGAAGCCACCCTGAAATAGCGCTGAACTGTCGTCTAAAAATAAATATTAATTTTGATGTACAAAAATTAGCTCATAAGTTGTGAAATTGTTTAAGTTTAACACAAATTAGTTATTTTGATTTTTTTTTTCTTATTTCAGATAGGTTTGCTCAATGATAACAATTTTGTTTTTTACAAAATTAATTTTAATACCTATCCAGGAATATTCCTATTAATATTAGTATTTTTACATTCTTCTTAAAACGGTTATAACATCTTATTAAAATAACTTCCCACCTGGATTTTCATTCATTTTTTAATAACAGCGATGCTTTACAGATCCCCAAATGTGATTTTTAGAAGTTGTTTGTTATAAATATTTATTTACGGGTAATCTATTTGAAAGGTTAGGTTAGGTTAGGTAAAATATTATATGAAATTCATTTATGTTAAGGAAGAATGTAAAATTTACACAATATCAAATAACAAAGGATGCACTCATGTGGTATTTGAGATAGTTTTTTTTTCAATTTTTTATTTGAATATGCATAAGCTATTTTATTTATTCATTGTCGACATCCTGTATAATGCGACCGTCAAGAGAAAAAGTCGGCTCTTAATATTTATTCAATTTAGGATTTAGACATTACAGGAGTAAGTAATCGATCTAAGCCACATTTAAATTTACTGAATGAAAAATGTAATATAATATTGAGATGATTTAATTTTTCACGCATTACGAAAATGAAAGAAAAAAGCATGTTCGCAATCAATGCGTGGCCAATTCGTATTCTCGCCTGGATGAAATCGATCTTCTGGTGGTTCAAAATGTTGTCAGCTTTTAAGGCATCGATGAGTTATTGCTTATGAGATCATAGGTTTATGAAGTGGTATCTTTTGTGTCTTTTTAGGGATACTTTTCTGTCGGGTCATCATGACGAGATGGAATCTCGAAAGGCGTATCATTGGAACCTGGACATTTGGTTCGGCACAAAAGGCGTCTGTTACGCTGGATCCGGATCAAAAATAAAATAACATCTTACTTTAACATCTTCTTCGGTTACCATTTGACTGCTGTCTTAATCGAATGTTAAATTTGTCATGAGCCTCTGATAATACGCCGTAAGACAAGTATTCAAATAAACCTTTTATTTACACAATTGTGTTAGATACTTATTAATTGATGTAGTATTGAAATCTCTGAGAAATCTGGGACATTATCTAATATAAAACAATGTTATTTTTTACCTATTATAAAGTATTGAGATAAGTTTATTAGACCTCTACTATTTGTTTCTAATAAGTGAAGGAAAAATGTTAATTATTAGACACGCGTAAATATAAGTGAAATTGGTGATATCGTAATAAAAACATGATAATATCATTTTGCAATGTGACCAATTACGACCTTTAGTATATTTGCTCGCCTTTGAGTATGCTTAAAGTTTGATATTTACTCTACAAACACAGGAAATATAGAATTTGACTATGGAATTCCTCTAAGAACAACGGGTACAAGAGCTTTTTTTAGATTCAATTAAAAATTTGTTTGGTATCATATTTTATTTTAGTGAAAATATATATATATATTATGAAGTATGTATAAATAAAGATACATTAAAATTTTAAGCAATATGTAGTTTTTAAAAAATTAAAACCCTTTTTACATTTGCGATGTACATATTATGTAGATTATATTGAAATACGCTTACGCCACAGATACAATTTTTTTAAACTAATAAATACGTTAAATTATCAGTATAAAGTTAATAAATAACTATTTGACAATATTATTAAAATAATTTAATTAATCAAATAAAGCAATTAGCAATCAAATCTTCCGGTGAATATAAAAAAGCGCGTTCTACCGGTTAGGAATTATGAATGAAGCAATTCTGTTGTGAAATAATTTTAATTCTATTCCGTAGTGAAATAATTTAACTTAAACACTCCGTTGGGTCAAAGAGTGGGTTGTTAATATTATTTATTAGGGCAGATCGTGACTTAGAAATGGTATGAATTGTATTTTGTGAATGTTCAAACTATGGGAGTGTTTCTTTAGGAATAATTCATAGAAAAAGTGAGGTGGACAGAAGGTTATATAAAAAGGGTGGATATGGAGTGTAAAGTTGACAGAGACAAGGGTCACAAGTAAAGTACACGTGTAACTTGCTTTCTATGTCATACATTTGTAAGCGTTTTAAAATATGTACAAGTCGATGGAGAAATACCCAAACTACATAAAAAATTTGTCTTTTTTTTCACAAAAATAACTTTACATTCATAATAAATCAACGTTTCTGTGTCAAAAATGTGTTTGAATAATTTTTATTATTCGATGTTGAAAATGTTAATGGTTGGTTAAAATAAACGGTGTCAAAGCATCCATAATCGATTAGCGGCTCATCTCATCGAAGTGATTCGCGGAACGATCGATCGGTTTATAACAAAAAGATGACATCTTCATACCGAAATACTGCCAATCAATAGATTTTATTTCTTGTCATTGAAACCGTTAAAAACCATTAAATAAATAAGCACTTCACAGGCGATTCGGTTCGTTTCCGCCCATTCATTTTCACCACAAATCTCCATACAATTTGCACTTGAATATTAATCTATGAAAAAAATGTGACATTGTCCATGGTTGATGTCAAGTATTTGTAATAAAAATCGCTTCCCTCATTGTAAATATATTGTTTACCTTTCAAACTGGAAGTTCAATAGTTATTGGCCTCGATCGAAATATATGAGGAAACATTTAGACCCTCGAAAGTATGACATATCCACCCCCACAAGTTGGCCATCGTCAAATACCCTCATATATTAGGGTTGGACACGTGCCGACAATGTGTTCCTAAAAACTATATTGTTATTACAATAAAAATAATATTTAAATAGTGCACTAAGAGAATATTTACTAGAGAAAGGAAGGCATTATTAAACTTGCATATATTATATATTAATTTTTATCAATGATGTTACAATAGAGAAAGATTGATGTTAAAGTATATTAGGGATTCTTTTTTATTGATTTAAATTATTATTTGCATTAATTATAATTATTAGGTCTGTGAATGAGATGCACTGTGGTATTGGGTTCATATCTCGCTGGAATTGAATAAAATAAAATTAAATCGATTGGTAACTGTGATTGATTTATTTTTATTTTTAATCGATTTATCAATATCAAAAAATTAATTTATGCATTACCTACAATAATGTGGAATTTCACTTAAAATATTTCTAATAATCTGGTTATTGAGTTTTTTGAAATAGATTTTTTTAAACCATCAAAAGAATATGTTCTTTGGAAAAAGATCCGCGAAAAAACTGAGAAAAGAATCGCGCATATCGCTCTATTGTCATTTACAGATTACGAAATATTAGTAGAACGTATAAAAATCAATATGGCGGACCAAGCAGATGAGTTTGACTGAGGCAAAACTGTAATCAACAGTGTTTAAACCAGTTTTAACGAACAAACAGTATTTAGCGCGCTTAAACAGTTAGTTTTGGCTCACTCAGATTCGTCTACATGGTCTGACATCTTAATATTTATATGTCCAGTTGTATGACCTGCTAATATATCAGTGGTATCGGTTTATAACCATTGAGATTTCATTAATTCGATAGTATTCAGCGATTGAATGGTGTAGTATTTATAAAATCAGGATCCTTCTTGTCCATACAGGTTTACTTTAATGTTTATTTTTTATAGTAAATTAATTCGTATTAAATGTAATATCACATTACTATTGATAGATAGTTGAAGTTCTTTCATGTGCATCCTGTATAGAAGGGACAGATGTCCGATATAGAGGACGGACAATGACCAACCCTTGGACATTTGTCGGGGGATGAAATCGACGATCCGAACTTGAAAAGTGTTGCACGGGTGACAATCGTTTCAATAACTCAATCAATAGTCAATGGTCAGCATTTCTATGGCGTATTCAATTGAAATATGAAACTTGTAAGAGAGAGGATTAAATGCATATTTACTGTCGTACTTATTTTCACGCGGATGTTACAGATCCTATTACAGGACGAATGGGTGGGCGAATTTAATTTGTAAAGGTTTATTCAACCATCATATTTAAGCAAAAAAATAATTTATCATAAGATTCGTGTTTGATCATTGATAGTAATGTGTTAATGCTTCATTCACAATATTCCACTGAAAGAGATTTCACAATAAAAGCCTTTTTCAAGTATGAAATTAGTTTTGCACGGTGTCATTTTTTAACTCATATAAAAAACGGTTCTAATTCACAGAATCTGCAACAGTCCGTCAAAATAATCTCGTCAAACATTCAATTTAAACACAGAATAAAAACAACCGATTAATACAACAAAGAAAGAAGAACCAGCGTAATAGCTCAGGGGACTACAAATACTGTGGTCATGGGTTCAAATCCCGCTCAAGTATTTTTTTTTGCAATTAATTTTATCGGTTATTACGACTGGGAGATCTGGAATAATATTAATAAAATCCCAAGGTCTGGATCCAGTTTTAATCTGATTTCTTGTATTGTAAGGTAAATACTAAGGCGATTATTAAGTTGGAGAGAGCCGGTCAACAGAAATTATTTATATGAGGATTTCAAATCCAGTTTTATTTTTTATTCAAGAATAAGTTAAATCCAAGTTCTATGTTCTACAGTTGATTATTAATATATTTGAAATTGTCCTCCATTTTGATGTACTTAAGTTTTATGCTTTTATTCGAACTGGATTTGCAGCTTTTGATTATGAGGACCTAAACTAAAAAGTCTACATACAATTTTCTCGGGTATGAAGTGTGTAAATTAACTTAACTAGTAATAGTTAAGGTCACCGACAGACAATGAATTAACACGTTGTTGTGTCTAAAAAACCCTCTCAAAAAAAGCTCCATTAGAAATGTAAGTTCTCCCTTAATAATTTATAAAAAAAATATTACTGTTCGATAATTATTTTATATTTAATGTAAATTATCCGTAGCAAAAGCGGAGTTATGAAGTCCTGAAATGTAATTTCATCGAGCGCGTACAGAATGCAAGAATGGTTGTAACTTTTCACTAACGATTCCCGTGGCTTTAATTTGCGACATTTAAAATTTACAAACTTGTTGACTTGGAAATGTTTCGCCATATTTATTTCGGTGTTCGAAAATGAAGGAAACTGTCGTGTTTGTCGTTTTTCTCCATAAGTGTTTAAGAAAAGACATCGGATGTTCGTGTCGTTGTCACGTCAATAATATGACGCCCTTCCAATAAGCATTTTTTTAACCTTAATGACCCATTTCATATTTAAAAATACTTCACTGATTAATATTCTAGCGGCATATGCTTGGTGTATTTTATACCTGAAACAAATATGAAAAAAAAAACAATTAATATGTTTATGGGGTCAGCGTTGGACTATTTTGGTGGTTTGTGTGTAAAATATCAACAGGATGCATTTGAAATAAAATATAAATTAGTGCATGTACAGCATTGAAATTATCGTTGTATTAAATATTGAAAGTTTCAATGAATAAAGCTGAACAGGACAGCTTTGCTGAAAGCCGACGACAACTTCGTACAATGACACCCGACAAACTAACACCAAACAACTATAAAATCACCAGAATTAAATTGATATCCTAATAATAATTCGTTAAGAAATTAGTTTGAATTATAAAATATAATAAATTTGTATGTACAAATTATATTAAGGTTTTTGTGAGATAAATACAATTATTAATCAATAATGTCAGATTGCAATTTTTTTAAAAAATAATTTATGATTTTTTTGAATATTTTTCTCGAATACTTTTATTTTTTTCTTGTGTGTTCATAATGCAATATGATTAATAACAATAGTTACTACAACTTTAACCTTAAAAAATGAGTTGAAGAGGTTATTTGGTATTTTTAAAACATTAAAGAAAACATATTAGAATATTATTAATTATCTAATTTTCCAAAGGGTAGATATTTTTTAATAGAATACCATATTTTTTTAAATTATAACAATCAAAAATTAAAGGTGATAAATAAATATAACAATTTTATTATTACCAAAAAAAATCGATTCAATTTGTTTTTAATAAAAAAATACTTTTTTTTTTGACTTTTAATTCATTATATTACTTTTTTTTGTCTTTCTACCTTACATTAATTTAGAAACAGAAAATGTGTGTCAAAGACGATTTTTTATGAAAGCAGGTATTTTCAAAATAAAATTCATTCCAGTGTCAATATAGTGACTATGAAAAATCATAGAAGCTGTCAGCGCATCGTTGGGTGTTTAACTCGTTTGGCGATATTAAGTGTCAAAAGTCCAAGATATTCGTGTTTTAAATATAAACACCCAATATTTTAAAGCGTATATTATATTTTACACATCATACATATTATAAAAAATATATTATCAAAGCCTAAAGGAACTTTTTCATGTATTAAATAATTATATTTAATATAATAATATGCCTTATTGTATTCGATAGAAGACATTATCTTACGGATAATGTCTTCTATCGAATATTCTGTGTCAGATTGAACAAATTTGATATAATTAAATAATTAATTTAAAGAAAACGTCAAAAGCCACAAAGGTGACAATAATTCATATATTATGAACATTAGTTTTAGAGTTAAAAATAATTAACAAATTGTGGTCACGCTCCACATATTATACAGTGTGACGTTGGATATACCTACAGGTAATTTATTTGTTAATTGGATATACCGGAAAAAATATTGTCACTAGCCAGATATGATCAAATATGAATAGCCGTCCGGTTTTTACACTCACATATTTGAAAAATAGAAAATAATCTTGCTTGTAGTAATAATTTCACTTCACTTTCTAATAAGATACCAGTTTACCTATGAACTGTGTACACGGACAGCGAAAATTATTACTTTTATGAAAGGTGGGTCAATATTTAATTAATTTTACACTGTATGGATTAAGAAGTTACTAAATATTCAATAGATTTTATAGAAATGTTATGTAAATCTCTAGAATAATGTAAGAAATTAATGATCCTTTCCACCAAGATGACGAAAAAATCATTAATTTAAACATTCATTTACTTTAGATAAACCAATCCACTTATATTAAAATCGGTAATTTAATGGTTTTTAAAACTTATGTTAATCATTATATTTTTATCGTCTTTGAAATGGGATATTTTTATTTTTGCTGGGTCTCGTCATAATAAAATCTGAATATGTGGTGAATTATGGTTAAAACTATCAATATTCATGATTGTTAATTTATATATAATAATGATATTTTAATTGTAAATAAATACATATATATTCATTCTTGTTATAAAAATATCTTAATAATTATTTGTCTTATTTATTTAATATATATATATATATATATATATATATATATATATATATATATATATTAAACATATCTTATTTAAATAAGAGTTCTAATTAATTAGAGATTGATAAAATAATATAATGCATACGAAGAGACTCAACAATGTAAATTAATTGTTTGTTGAAGAAGGTCTCTTTTTTAAAGGTTACGCATGTTAAATAAAAATGGAATATGTGTCACAATAAAATAGTATGTGTGTGTTAATTTAATAATTTTTATATTGTATTTTTATATAACATGTGTTATTTTAGTGACCAGTCGTCACAACTTGTTTTTATAAATGGACCACAAAAACCGGTTTAGAGACGAACCGAAACAAATCGTAAAAATATTATGACGTTTTCCACACGCCTGATTTCGGTCTGAATATTGTGTATTTGTTAAAGTGTATTAATAATACATATTTCATTTTATTATAAAGGTCAATCGCTTAATATTTATCCATAGAGTATAGAAATTTATTCACTCATTGCGAGGGCCGAATTAATAAAAGCCGACATGTCTACGAATTTATTAAAAACGGTGCCAAGGCGCTGGAATCCGGCATCATATCTAATGTGTTTGCTTATTTACCAAAAGCAATTACAATAACTCAAGTAAAATGTAATTTTGACAGCTCGTTATGAGGCCTCTTTAAGCAAATAATATTTTATAAAAAAACAGGTTTTTATTACACCGAAAATACCATTCAAATACAACTATATTTATCATTGCTATTAAATACCTACATTTGTAAGCGACTATTTTCATGTGTCTTATTTAAATAAGGTCACACATTGATATAAAGAAATAGGTATTGGAATTGCACGTTTTATTAAAAATTGAAAATTCTACTCATATGACAGTTAATCTAAGGTCTTTTGTCGTCTTTAGAAACTGTCTTATCTAAGTCAATTAACTGTATGAAAAAATAATGAATATGGTAATAGCAAGCGACATGTGTATAGAGTAAAAAGTTGATCTGATTGTCGCAAAAGACCGGGCCAACCCTAAAAAAGGACTGAAGGGATCATTAATATTGTTGATTAATTTTGAAAAATCGAGTCTACCAATGAGCTTTTGTCAGTTTACACGTTTCCTTATTCAATTATTTAAAAAATTCAATCACTACAAATTATGTAATTACTATTACTTTTTTAAGCACTGTGGTTGTTTTTTCAAATGGTTAAGATAATAATTTAGACACTTTTATTAATGAGTAAAATATATTTTGATATTTATTAGTTGACGTGTACGTACTACGTAAAAAAACAAGTTTAATAAAATATTAAAACAAACGTCGTTTTAGAAATTCAAATATTTTTTTACTAATGTGACATTTCGAAATATGTGCCTATCAATCGGCTTACGATTTATTATTAAAGTACAAATGGGAGAAAGTCAAGTATTCGAGCACTCATTGCTTTTATGTTATGATAAAATTTTAATTTATCATGTCACCAAAAGTAAGTTGTTAATAATTTCTAAAGAAGTGTGACCACTTTGAATCGATCGCCAGTAAAATATCGATAATTGTGCTTTAAAAAAGATTAGGTATATTTATAAACTTGCCGGTCCAGATATTTAAAAAGTTGATTTGAAAGTACCGGTAATGAGGGTTAAATATGAATATTAATCAATCGCGTTTAGTGGATTAAATAAAAATTGATTCAGGTCACATTGTTAATAATATATTTTTAAAATGCGACCGGAATTGGATGCAATCTTATTAGACACCATAAGATATTTCAATATTTAGAAAAAATATACATATTATGGGATGTTGATTCGATTACATTAATTAATATGAGAAACACTGCCGTTGACGAACCGAACGATAAATTTTATTTAATTGTACATGAAAGGAAATAAGCCGCAAGATGAATATTATTCAATGAATATAATATGTTTAGACATATTTTTTTAATATAGGAAATTAATTCATGTTACATCATATATGTAAACTATAAAAGAAACTTAGGTGAATCTGATACTAAATAATATATATGAAAATTTATAAAACACATTTTTTTAAATGATATAAAATTCTACTATTTTAAAACAAGCGACTTAAAATGAAGGTTAAGAAAAGTACCAATTTGGGGGGTTGTAGAGAAAATAATTTAAAATATATATGTATTCTGATATTAAATCCTGGTTTAAATTGTGCTTAATTAGATTATATAAAAAAATTTATTTAAAATATTGAATGTCGAAACATACTTCATATTTTTTTGATGGGTCAGGATTATACTTAAAATATATCTGTTATTAATCAAAATTTTGTTCCAATCAACTCCTTCTTAATATAAATTTGGTAAATCCTGTTTTTTTTCTTTCTATTCTTCTGAGGATCGTTCAATATTTTACTTATCATTTTTGATAAACGTGAAAGCAATTACATTATGAAATAGTTATTTTATTTTATAAATATGGAATTTCATGATGATGAAACAAAAATGAATATAACACTATTATGGTAGATTATTTATATAATTAGTAGTATTTTGATACCTTGTGAAATATCAGAAATGTAGGATCATTTCATTAAAATATATTTTATTAGAATTTAACTGCTTTGTTTGTTTAATTATTATCTAGGTCTTTTAACCAGGGCCTATTTAATAATCGTCAAATAATATAAGTGAGAATCCAGAAAATCAGAGCAAACCTGGGTACAGATTTTTATCAGGTGATATTATTAGTGGCAACAGACGTTCGAATTAATGTAATTTATTCAATTTGAACATTTAAATAATTTTAGATATTAATAAATGATGCGATATTAATTAAGTATGATTATTATCACAGTCTGTATATTTTATTTATTAGGATTGCCTTGAAAATTCAAATAATACGACAATTTTCCTCAGAAGCCTTGGTATTTCATTAAACAACATTTTTGCGATAATAATGAGGACGATAATGTGCGTGTGTATTTTTTTAGTACAGAGCATTAATTTATTTGCCGATATGGAATATGTATTTGATTTGATTAGCATATAATTCCAATTAGCCACATACAAAAATATTTCTGCGACCACCCGTCCGATTTATTGAGATATTTTTTGAGAAAAATTTGTTAATAAATAAAAAACTAGCTATGATTATTATTTTAAGCAAAACAATATAGCTTTGTTAATAAATTGTCCACGACAGATAATCGGATGAATATTTATAGTGGTCAAAATATTCCTCTTTGAAAAAAACTAGTTTGTGAAGTGATTTATAATATTAAGTATCTGAAATTCAACATGAATTATATTATTATCACAAGGTATATTTATAAAATAAAAATCTAATAACCGATGAAGTGAAATCGCATTAAGTATTGCCACATAATATTTATTGTATATATTAAAATTATTACCTATTTCTTATGATGTAATTCTTTTGAATTTGACATTTAATGGTTGAATTTCATACCTGTAACAAAAAAATAATACATATAAATTATTTAAAAAAAAACCACAGTCAAATTGTATACATAATTCAAGGGATTTTGATGAGTTATCTCGTAACAAAATATTTATTTTGTTAAATTCTTAATTGTTGTTGTTTATTTTATATTAATTATTATACATTCCCGGAATGGCTACTGTATAATCTCGATAAAAATCTTCTCAAAATACAAACTTAATAATGAGACGATTTTGGGTTGGCCGAGAAAGGATAAGACATTAACGAATATATTAATGGACAATGGAGAATTATGAGCAAAGCGTGCAAATAAATCAGTCACCAGTCTGTCCAAACTACCGTTCTCCATTGATAATTATTTATATTTAATGGTCTAAATAATATATATATACGAGAAAAAAAAACACATATATAATTAACAAATAATCACGAAGTAGATCCATTAGGTAAGTCCACTTCTGTGAATCTGTGATCCAAAAACTGAAAATATGTATCTCACAAAAGGTTAATAACCTGGAAATGGATCAGCTGATATCCAAAAAGACCCTTTTAACAGTGGGAGGCCTTCAATAATCGCCCTTTTTAGTGAAATGCATTCATAAATCTCTAATTTAACTATTGAATGGACATTAAGTATCATTAATTTAAGACAATTTTATTAAAAAAGTAATCATGCATACATTTATGTTACACAATAGAGTCGAAAAACCAGTTTTTTGTAGAATATAATGTATTTATTATGATTTTATTGTATTTTAATTCTTTTAGAATAAAATTAGACATATTCATGTTGGAACAAAATGTAATTAAATATTATTATCCCATGCAAACATACATACATTTTACTTTTCATACTATCAAATTGAATACTTAAGTATTATTGTGTTTTTTTTTAAAAACATTTTTCGCTTATAAATTATAATTTTGAGACCTTGGCCAGATTTTATATAAGACGATAGATTTATTTATTTATTAATTATATTTACGCTTCTTACGGCAATAACTTAATAATTATAAAAAAGAGTAACAGCATAAAAAAATGGATAAATGATGATTGAAATACATAAATAAGTATGGGGATCAAAAAAACTAACCCTGTTAAAAATTGTTATTTAGTTTTTAAGCATTATATTTTGTTACTGTTTTGTTAATATTGCTTTTATCGTAATGGGTTTTTATTTTTTTCCCATTTTTTCTTTAATTAAATACTATTACTCATGTCAAATTTAAATAAAACATTATCATGTTAGTTATAGGTTAAAAGATGTAAATACTCTGTACACCTAAGTCTATTTCCAAAGATGTATTGTTCTATAAATCAATGTAAAAACTATTGAAATTGTAATAAACCCTGTTAAAAATATTAAATGTACAATAGAATTATATTAGAAGAACAATTAATACAATTCTACAGAAAAAGCTCGTTACAATAATTATTATGTATTTTCAAAAATGTCTTAGCTACAAGCAAAACATCTACCTTTAAGGAATTTTTATGAGTAATATTTTTTCCTTGCCGAAAATCTATGTTTAATCCCAATTCAGATAGTGAATCGTTTTAAGGTTCAGCTAAATCTATTAAAAAGGAATGTCGAATCTATCTTTCTGTCTGAAAAGCTGATGTGCAGATAATCTTTTCAGAATACCCTTTAGCAAACTCAATTATTAACTGGTCTAAAATAAATATAATATTGCATTTTTATGGATGTAATCGCGAGGATATGTGGATTAGTTTGAAGGCATGTTTATTAGAGCCGGACGCATTTTATAGCCGATATGTACTGACGAGTATTGGACATACATATTTTAGTAGTCTGGATGCGCTTCTAGGGAACTTCTTCCTTATATTTATAAAGAGAAGTAGTGAACTTACATTCCCCTTCACCTGAAATTTCTTATCGTAAATACGAGATCGTATTGCTGACTGGCACTTACACCAATCTTTTGCTCAAATATATATATTTACCACATTCGACTTAAGTAAGTGTATTCTCAGATGTAGCTACAAATTCTATTGATAATTGTTTTCACCTTTATATTTTGGTTAGACTGGCCCAACAAAGAATGTATTATATTAAGGCTGTGATAAATTAGGAGGTGGGTAATAATAACAAACAGAATTTTGGTTACTATTATATTAAATTATTCACAATAATTAGAATTTTTATAATAGAACATTAAATATTTTCTTATATTTTTTTATAAATACATCAAAATTATAATATGATATTTAATTACTTTATTGTACTATAAATTCGACACAATCGATAGGGATATTATTTACAGCACGATGAGAGAGTTTGGGTTCCCGGAAAAACTCATAAGTCTCTCAAAAATGACGCTGACAGACACCAAAAACTACGTACGGATAAATGGTGTACTGTCGGAGTCTTTCATCACCAGAGCAGGCGTTAAACAGGGGGACGTGATATCCCCCCTGTTATTTTCGTTAGTTTTAGAAAAGGTTATGCGTCTTGCAGGTTGTAGCAATAAGTCTAATATCTTCTATAAGTCTTTTCAGGTACTCGCTTTCGCAGACGACGTAAATATTATCGCTAGAACTAAGAACGTGTTAATTGATAAGGTTAGAGCAATAAGGGATGCCGCTAAAATAGTAGGATTAGTCATGAACGTAGATAAAAGTCAGTATATGCATGTGACATCCAACTCGGAATTGGTAGCACATCGTAGCCTGAACATAGATAATGACCACTTTCAGCCGGTTGACTCTTTTGTATATTTGGGAGCAGTGGTCACTAAGGAGGCTGGAAATAACCAGGACATCAACTCTCGCCTGCAAAGTGCTAATAGAGCGTATTTTGGCTTAGTACGCTTGCTCAGATCAAGATATCTAAGTAGAAGTACCAAGGTAGAATTATACAAGATGCTAATTAGGCCAGTACTAACCTACGGTGCAGAAACATGGGTTATTACCAAGACTGAGGAGGATAGGCTACTTAAGTTCGAGCGGAAGATTCTTAGGAGGATCTTGGGCCCTGTTCAGGAGGCACCGGGACTATTTAGAATTAGACGGAACGATGAGATTTACTCATTATATAAGAGCGTGAACGTAGTGCAGTTCATTAGGGCTTTAACATTAAGTTGGGCCGGACACGTGGAAAGAGCAGGAGGGATAGTATCGGAAATACTATCCAGCAAGCCTGTGGGTAAGAGAAGGCAGGGTAGACCTAGGCTAAGATAAGGTAGTTAGGAGTTTAGAATTTAATAACTGGAGGAGCATTAAGTGGAAGATGCTGGTGCGGGAAGCCTTGGTTCATCACTGAACTGGAGTGCTTATGATGATGATGATGATGATGATTGTACTATAATGTTCTTTAAATTGTCATTTTTGTTAGTATGAACCACATAATTTTTATATTAAAATATTAATATATAACACTTGGTTTATGCATATTTAGGATACAATGATATTATTTAATTTTTATAAAATTCATTTTAATTTTTGTATGAAACTACGTATGGAATAATTTATATCATGCGTAAAACATATTTGTTCGGAAATTTTTTATTTTTATGACAACTAACCAAAAAATTAACAATATTGTGGAAATTAGTATAAAAAAAACTTTATTATGGAATTCCATCCAGAAATCGTCACGAATTTTACATAAATATAAAAAAATATTTATATACAGGATGCACTTAAAATAACTGAGAATATTTTGGGGGTATTTAATATAATTATATTTATTTATTAATTAAATAATAATTAATAGTGCTTTTGGAATCGAGTTTGGGCCACCATCTTGGGATTAACTGTTTCTCTGAAGTAGTTAGTAGTGGCTGATATGTGTATATTGTGTCTGTTTTACGTAATTAATATTATTAATTATTTTTTAATAATAATTAATATATATATTATATATATATATATATATATATATATATATATATATATATATATATATATATATATATATATATATATATATATACAGGGTGGACTTGAAAAACTAGAAATGAGATTAATTAATTATTTATTGTTTTTTAAAATTATATACATATATTTTTGCTTATATTTTCGATACCCTAACACTCCCTAAAATATTCTCAGTTTTCTCATTTAAGTCCACCCCGTATACATATAGACACTCCTACATGATAGAAAAATACTTGAGATGAGGTATTTTAAACAATTAAAACATGTGAATCCATAAGACAGTTTAAATATCTATAGATCGTAAAAATAATAGGTAGAATTTATTGAAGGCTAAATGTCTTCATAAAAATAATAGTGCATAAATTGTGTCATTGACATTGTCTATGTACATACATACATAAAATGTGTTTTAATGAGAATAGTGTTTAATTACGTATTTTCTTAATAGTCTCAGTAACAAGCAGTAAAATACAATATTTGGCCATAATACCTGCAAATCACTTTGATATTTTTTTGTATGTTAGCTTGACCAGAGCAAGTTTTCCCAAGAGTCATCCGACCACACGGCAGGAGGTCTTCCTCGCGTGCTGCCGTTTGTCATATACACTGTTTGTCCATATTATAAATATTTTTTATACATAATCGAATCTGGTTATTTTGTAGAGGCCTCGATTTCCAATTTCCCATGTAGCGTGTTTGTAAATTGTAAATTGTCAAAGACGTATGATTGACGATTGCGCGTTTCCCAATTCGAAATCGTCAAATGTGCTTATTTATTATTAATTCATACATAATATTAAATTATTCAAGAAAAAATGTCATGGCCGGTATTTTTTTTTGTTCGCTTTAATCCATCAATTATTATAATACTGTGTGAGTAGGATTGCCAGACGTCCCTAAAAAAATCTTTACATATTTACAAATTTAATTTTAATTCCCCATTTTAAAGGAATGATGAGATGTTTTCACATTGACTTATTCAATCGGTTTTCGAGGTCGTTTTATGTTATTTCCGTAGGTTACTCATTATAAGGAAAATATGACAATTTTATTTTTGATTGAATATTTAGAGTCTCCAGAATACATACATATATCTATTAAATACTGTGGAAATTACAACAAAAATATTCTTTAAATATATCTATTTGTTTACCAAATCGATTACCCACTATTATTTTGTATTAAAAAACAAAAGAAGCTCATTAATGACAAAACAAAAACTTTATTATGAATAAGATGACGAAAAATATTTTATTAATTTATTTTCTTTAAATAAAAATTAGAATACATATTTTTATTCACAATTCTTTTCTAAAAAACTACCCAATTTTTTTTTTAAATATTTATAATAGATGATTTTGACCAATTTCAAACAAAATGCTTGAAACTGACACTAGCTCTATCAATATAAGAAATAATCTACCATTTTTTTAAAACTTTAATTTATGTTACGTACTATGTATACACCATGGATTTCGATACAATTTAAAACTCATTCGAATACAATGTTGAAAAATACATTAGGGCACTTTTTACTGAATAATCGAATACAGGATTTGAGTGTTTATTTTGAGTAGTAAGTATTTTATACAGGAGCCGAAGTGAAGAATGTTCGGTATGTTGAGGCCATCTTACTAATGACAGAGGCAAAGAACATTTTGTGTCTTTTTATCTCACCAATATTTACGATTACATTTATAAAATCAACCTCTTAAATATCATAAAATAAGCCGCCTTTACGAGATAACTATCGGATTATTGATTGTAAGGCCTTTTCAATATCTAATACCCATAGCCGAGAAAACATCATCGGTTGTATGAAGTGTATCAAAAAAATATAAAATAATGCTACACACTATCAAGATAATAATATTATGAGATTTATCATTTTCTCCGCAGATCGTGTATGACAGTGCGGATTATTTTTTGCGATTTCTAATTGAAAATATCTACGTACATTGGAATGGTGAAAGCGGATTTATTTATTTTTAAATTCGATTACGTCGTGTATTAATTTTAGAATATTTTTTATATGGGAATTATTCTAGTTTGATAATTCGAAACTATTGTAAGACTTTGTAATGTGTCAAAAGGTCGCTTAAGAAGTCTATTAATCAATATTTATTTCTTCTCTTATTATGGTTACATTGTTTCTTCTTATTAGTATTATATTGTTTTTTTCGAAGCAAAAAAAAGTAAGTAAGTGTAATAAAAAAATAACATATTCTGTATGATATTTAATTTAAATTAAAGAATAATATTACAATATAGTATCTACAAATTGACAGTCTACAAGAAGAGAAGGAAAAAAATAGTGTTTCTTTATTGTAATAAATTAAAATACTTTGATGCAAGCATATAGATTTTATTCTAAATAATTAATGCCCCACTGAGCTTTATTAAAAAAAAACAATAATTTATAAAATAGGACTGATTTTAATATTAATAATAAATACGCGAGTCGATAGTCTAGTGATAAGACATTATTATTGGTTTTCACATGATCTTTTTAAAGAAGCTTCTGATATAGATAAAACTTGTGTTACAATTTTTTAAGATCATGGAGAGTAAAAGTGCATATTTATTTTTAAAAAAATTATACGTTTTTGTCATAATTACCTATTGAATTAGGTGTCTTATATTCATATATCTCTACTCTTAGGTACATTGTTCCATACAACTGTTACTGTACCGATACTTTTGTTGGTTGTTCAGTAGTAGTAGTATGGTTCTAGAGAGCAGTTAGGATCTTAGTTGACCTATTTTAGTAGGTAGCAGGTGTTTTATAAATACTGTCACTTTCATGCAGGTTGTAGTTGACTGGGGTTGGTGTTGGTATTAGTTTGTTGGTAGCTGACCACAATTAGCTTGGGAGCAGAAACCCCGCGGTGAAGCCTCTACGGGGGCCAAACATCGTATAAACATTTTATACCTGCAAATAATACTCATTTTAATAATATATATTAAACTAAATCAATACTACTGTTAGTCTCTGCACAAATTCATATCAATAAAATATCAAATTGTCCAAAACAAGTGTCTTAAGATGGCCTTAGATCTTGAACCTGGCACATTTCTTAAAGAAGTCCACGAGGACATTAAGTTAAAAATGATTAAAGCAAATATCGCAGATTTGAGTAAAAAACATTACACTAAAATGACTAACTTCCCGACTAACCCAATCATAAGACATGTAAATGAAACCAAATATGCCTCGAGGAAACCTAAGTTCATTTTACCAATGAACTTTCAAAACTGATATTATTTTTAAAAATAAAATAAAATTTCTAATAATCCACTCAACTCAAATTTGGTTTTACCCAAACAAATTGTTATTGAGTTTTTAAGCAGTTTTGTTAATATTGCTTTTATCGTTGTTATTATTTATTAATCTTCAAATGTGTAAATGGGTTTTTATTTTTTTTCCCATTCTTTCTATAATTAAATACTATTACTCATGTCAATTTTAAATAAAACATTCTCATGTTAGTTATAGGTAAAAAGATGTAAATACTTTTGTACACCTAAGTCTATTTCCAAAGATGTATTGTTCTATCAATCAATGTAAAAAACTTATGCATAATAAAGAAATTGTAATATACCGTTAGTCTCATTTAAAAAATTATAAAAGTTCGTGCTCATTTGTACTTAAAAATTAGACTTACTGGTTACGTACAAAAATTACGATTGGCTACTTTACAGTGGGGGAAAACCACGGTGGTCAAAAATATAATAAATTAATTAGATCGTATATTGTAACTGGGAGATCGGGAATAATATTAATAAAATCACGATAAATCATATCATGCAAAATTATATATGACCTTGTTAAGTAGATTGGCAATATATTAAATTTAAATAAATACTAATCCAAACCCAAATAAAAAAATTCAAAACCAACAAATTAAAATGTGAAATTTTTAAAAAGCAGTACAAGGTATTTTATTTCACTAATTGAAGGTTTGAATGGAATAAAGACAGATAATGCAATAGGCCCCTTTTCTGTAAAATGACTTTTTTGAACCCCAAATTCGATCCGCGTGAAAAACTTGTTTGTGTGTTTATAATACATGTAAAAATATAAGGATTTTGTTTACAGAAATGTATAAAAATCTATTTAAAATATTGAAAAAAATGTGTAAAAAAATCCTTATATTAATAAAAACTTTTATGAAAAATATTCCAAAGGCAATATTTTAAAATGTTTTTATTGAAGACATTGAATCATGAATCTTACTCAAATTTTGCTATTGGTGGTGATACGTTATCAATTATATGGAATAAGGGCGGATAAGAGAATACGCCCTTTTCTCATAAAATGACTCTTGCAAATAAAAATACTTTTTAATACCTCTTACCAAAGACAATATACTTCATCATATTAATGATATAATGTTTTACCAGATTATTTGACAATTAAAGTATACGCCCTTATTCCAACCAGTCTTTCAATTATTAAACAAGGATGATTCTGATAATAATTTGAATGTATGTTTATTAATAATACCGCAATACAAATCTAGCAAATGTTATTATAATTACATTTGCTTATAAATCTTATTTGGTCGTATAAGTACATAGATTTTTTTAAAATTATTTTCATAGCCAAGCTTAAAAAACGTTTCAACTAATAAACTGAAATTTTGTTAAAATAAACATAATAAATAAGTTGGTTTAAAGAGAGAACTATTAGTCAGTTTTAAAAGTAGTGAGAGGGCATTGCCACCGAATTGAAAATGTAAAATCTATTCAAATCCATATTTGAGACATTATAAATCAAAACCATGCCTGTCAGATTATATATTTATATGCAAATAATTACATATTAATAAAGTTCAAAAGCCCCGGTTGTCCTACAAAATGGACACGCGCATAAATAAGTTGGATAACTTTCGAAATTCAAATAATATAACGCCGTTTCGTAAAAAATATCAATTCGGACATCACGTAATATCAATAACTCCCCATTTAGAATTCGATGTTTATTATTTTTTTTGTGTTTATTTATATATTCAAATTATTCTGTAAGTAACCCGCCTCGAGAGATACGAATCATTGACAACCGCGGCCGCTTTGAGAAATCATCGTTTGACTTATTTGATAAATTATTTTACTATCTTTCAAGATGATAAAAATTTGTATAATAGGGAAAAAATCAAACCTTTTTATCAAATTCTCTTGACGAGTTTGTTCAAATCTGATATCTGTCACCAATAACTACTGTTTAAACCAACCAATAAAACCATGGTTACTAACCTAAGATGCTATCAGGTCATGGCACTGAATTTATTTTATATATTTTTAATTTCAAAGGTAATAAAACCAATAATCTACTTAAATAATAAAGAAATATAAACTCAAAGAAGGTGAAAAAACAGGTTTTCAATTGCTCGAAATTGTAGAGCATTCGGTGAAATGTAATATTTCAGATATTAACAGAACATAATAATATTATTAAAACAAAATAACCAATTTTGAAGTTTGAATTCAAATTTATAGTTTTTCCCATGATTATAATAAGCGTAGATGTATATCATATAATGTTTTGTATGAATATCAGAGAAATATGAAATAAAATAATACAATAATTATGCAATATTATAAAGGTAATCGTTGCAGAGCTCGAATACGTCAAAGCACTTCATCACACCCACTTGGACTAGGTCTGTTCATGATTCACATAACATTGATCTATTGACTTTCTGAGAACTTGTATAAAATTAATTGGCTATCATTAAGATATCAAAATGAATGACGCTTGTTTCGACACAACGCATTAAGAATAAGAATCTTCTTACAAATTGACGGTCGGTATTTGAAAAAATATATACATAAATGTATCGAATGATTATTTTTTTTAATGTCATCTCAATTTAATGTATGTACTCGTGACCATACTTTTAAAAATTCTATTCCCTCAAACATAATTCAAACCGATAAAAGATAATTGTCGAAAGCACTTAACACACACAGATATAATAGTTTTTTTTTTGGGTGAAAAATAAAAGTGTCATTATAATAAAATGTTAATGCATCATTTTATTATTTCCAAGCGGAAAACTGTTTAGGGAAAATATGACAATATGCGAAAGGATCTTTATCTTAATCGAATTTGGGTCGGGTACTTAAACCAAATGTTGAATTATAATTATATTACTATAAATATTAAAGGAGCATGAGAAGAATTATTATCCGGCTCATCTAGAGCATTTGCTTCAATGATTTTACAGATTATTATACAGTTTAGAATGTACATCGTTCCCACAAGACACGTTGATCGAGACCGGTTAAACAAAAAGTGACGTATTGGTTTATAGTGTTTGTTTTTTGGATGAGGATTGTTAGCTAATGCGGTGTATAATTTTGAAATAATTTTCATAATTTACGATACCGAATATTTTTATACGGGTCGCGTTTAAAAACTCATAAAATAGTCACTCTCTTATGTGACTCACGGAAATGCCGCACATTGAAGCCGCAGTTAAAATTAATTTTAATGATGTATTTATTAAAATAAACACATAGTAACTAAGCCGCAGTTTATTTGATTAATATTATAGAAATTGTGTTTAAAGACCCGGCAATAGGGATGCGATATCTGTTCGCAGCGAATTGTCAACGGGTAAAAATATATAAAACTCTATAGCAATATAACACGAAACTCCACGTGAGCATACATATATGTATTTTCACCCGTTGACAGTTCGCTGCTAATGGATTTCGCGTTCTGTTTGTGCGGGTCTTTTGAAACAATTTTTATAATATTAATTAAATTTTCTATGTGTTTTTTTAATAAATTATTTTTATACCTATTTCTTTCTTTTAGTTGGCCCGGTATGTTGTGGCACTTAGGTCAACTATTTTTTTAAATTCATTGCAATCTACCTCTACATGAATAAATCTTTTCACATTCTGATTTATTTAATTATCTGCACTATTTGGAAATTAAAAAAATATTATAAAATTTCTTTAATTGTGTACGTCAATTAAACGAAATTCAAATAAAATAAAAGGCAACGATCAGAATTTTGTTTTTATAAAAAAAGGGTGGATTTTATCATTCATATCATTTATATCATTCGAAATTGTTTAGAAATTCATAAAACAGGCTTAATATTTATATCGTGTAATGATAAATACTGACATTAAATTTTATAAAATTAAATGGATGATTTCAGAATTAAAGAAGAATTTTCTAAAAGAAAACATCATTGGTACCCAGTTATATATTTTTTTAAATTTAAAATTACATGTTGTATGTTTAGTGTGCGTTGTGAAGTATCAAGTTGTCACAAAACACACCGTAGCAAACTTGTTTTGATAGATATGGCACTTGTTTCCTTATCTTTATTATAAAAATACATAATATTAAGTTTTTAAAAAAAATATTTTATACGCAAAATATGCGTAAAAGCAGTCGCGTTAAATACAACCGGATCCGAGGTCAATGTGTTGAAAGCAACCAAAAAGTTGAACTGTTTGAATTGTAGATTAATAAATATACGTACTTATGCCTTAATTAATTTAGTAGGTATATATTTATGACTTTTTCAATTTATATAGTCGGCTTTAAATATAAAATAAATACACAAACTACATGCAAATGCGGCGGTCCGGCATTTCCTTTATTGAATTGTTTTAATTAATACCGATAGATATTTGATGTTTATTTTATTTTCCATATATTCATATGCACAATATAAAATGAGTGCAATGTTTGCATTATACATAGTCGACGAATGCCCTTTGTGTGCTTATTATAAATACGACTTTGACCGGGGTTCGAATTCGACTGTGCACATTTTAGGTTGTTTTGTTATATTATTCGTCATGAATATTTATTTTCATGACTCAATGTATGGAAAATTGGTGTATTTTGTCGTCCGAATAAGTCATCGACTCTTGTTCGTACAAAAAAATATTATTTCACATTCAATAAAACATATCGCATTAGGTATTGAATAATACCACAAATTTAGATAATTATTAAATGTATATTAAATATTAATGAAAATTATTGCTTAAAATAAGAAAGCTGTTATAAGAAACTACTGCTTTATATTTAAACGTTAAGAATGCAGGGTAGTTTTTTTTAGGAATTAGTCGAAGACAGTTTCCTATTTAATGACAATATCGTAAATATGTATGAAAAAAATCTTCATTGAATTGAAATTATAGGATAATTCTACGGTAAGTTTCTTCAAAAGCTACGTATCTCGAGAGTCAAATGTCATTAAATGCTGCATTATTTGTGGAATTAGGTACTATATTGCATTCTAAATAAAGTTATATATGTAATTGTAATCTTGAATTAAAAAAGATCGGTAATTATATTAAGTTGTATTAAATATAATGTGTGAAAAGTAATTATCAAATTCATATTAAAAGGTATTTGGGTGTAAAAGTTTCCGGTTGGGTCATTTAAGTATGACTTTTTTGCATTTTACAAAATCAGTTCGAATCCAGCTCAAAAAAAGGATCGGTTATTGCTACTGGGAGATTGGGAATAATACTAATAAAATCCCGATTAATCATCTTGTTCCAGGTAAAGTATGTTTTCCTGTATTGTAAGGTAAATACTGAGGCTATTATTAAGTGAACTGTGTAAATAGTAATAGTTAGGATCACCTACAGACAATGAATTAACACGTTTGTTTAAAAAGCAGAGCAAAGATACCTTTACTTTGGTCAATTTGGCATGATTTTTGTGGCTCTTTACTAAGGAAGTTTTAGAGTCCCAATAATGCAATTAACAAATCTCACAATTGAAGGATTAGGGTTTCAATATAAATACAGTGGTTAATTTAATAATGTAGTAGTAGCGGTGACCTGTGTAACTAGTAATAGTTAATATCACCAACAGACAATTAACACGTTGTTGGGTATTAAAAAAACACGTTTGTCTAAAAAGCAGAGCAAACACGACCTTTAGTTTAGTCAATCTGGCATGATTTTTGAGGTTCTAGACTTAGCCTAAGAAAGTGTAAGAGTCCCAATAATGCCAAGGACAAATCTCACAATTGAAGGATTAGGGTTTCAATATAAATGTAGTGGTTAATTCCAGGTAGTGTTTCGATGTTATCAATATGAAGGCATTGGTCGGTCATTAGACATGGCCATCCTCTCTTTCTTTCTTTCATTCTCATTTGCATCGTGACGTATCTGTGTCGTGTACAAGCTACTCTTCTCTTATCCTTAACCATGATCGTTGGACGCTCGTTCACGTTGTTACAATTAATTACACTTTTGTGGCAGGGACGATGTTACTTGTGATATGACCTCTTGCCATCACGACATACTCTATTCGATTAAGGTGTTCAACGTGTCCTTCCATCTTCCACGCCCGATTCGAGGAAATTATGATTGGGATCGACAATGTTTTGTTCGAGTGAATTCATTAAAATTGAATTATCCCCCCTGTGATTGCGCCGTGTCTGGTTTACGAGGCTGCGAAATCGATTTCAGGGTGGATCAAATCGGGAATGGATCGATCCTCAAAGGTATGTCGAATTGAATCGGTAGCTGAACAGAAGTCAGTGAAGAAAGAAGAGTCGCCCTTCATTTGGAAGGATTCTCATTAAAATATCTTTTTATTGAGTTCTCGGTATTGTCGAGACCGGTTTGTATGAGGGCACTTCGGTATAGTTCTGTGAGACGAAATAACAAGATCGATTAAAATTGCAGCCGATGATGTCTGTAATAATTATTTTATATACGAAACACTCCTCAATATACCAGGAAATAAGTTAATTTTCTAAATTTTTCGTTTAAAAAATATTGTATTAACATTTAACAATTAATTCTCATCAATCACTTAAGTGATTTTTAATGTTCTGTTTTGATTAAAATATCTTATTCTTTAATCACCTTTTTTAATAATACTATTTATACAAAATTTTACATGATTTTAACCTACAGTTATCATAAATCAATTAAAATAAAAAGTTGAATATGGTCGAATCCTAGGAAGACGGAGGAATTTAAAGACAAATAATTTTATTTTATTGATATTCGTTCTGAATAATACAACTTAATAAATAGTAAACAATATAATATAAGCCGCGAACTGTTTTAAAATTTTGACTGATTGAAAACCTGCTTTTTCATCCTCTTAGCTGAGGTTTGGTTTTAATTTGGTAAAGTTATTCTTATACGTACGTGTATTTAAATATTACTATATAAAAAAACCGTCCCATGGGGATTCTATGTATTTGTATTTAATTTATCTGGGAAGTATTTTACTATTACAATTTTATATGAATGTATGTATACATATTAAAATCCAATTTAATATTTTTAAATGATCTTATTCGATTAGGATTCGAACTCATAACTATTTATATATATTTTTTCCAAATAAATATGACAATACAAATGTTTGAATATAACTGTAGTTTTGCTTTATTTGTGCAGTTCGAACAGTTCCATTCTGTTGAAATAAATTAGATTTTTTTGAAGCGCTTCCGTTGCGATCCAACCTAAATAATATAAAAAAATGGGTGGATTCATTGAGAGAAGAGAGGACGAGGCCGACCATTATGAGAAAGGAGGCTCGATTCATTTGAGGCTTTAGTATATGTTCAATACTAATACTTATTGTCATGTGAACAACGCCACTTTTTATTATATGATATATATCTACATATGCCGAACCAATCGATATACGGACGAATTGGGACTATTTTAATTAATTATAAAATTATTATAATTTTTTTTGTCTACTATTCCATTACAATATTTATTTTATTTTTATTTTTATTTATTTATGCCCCGAGAAGTTTTTTTTGAGAGGGTTTTTTTAATACACAACAACTTGTTAATTGTCTGTTGGTGATATTAACTATTACTAGTTACACAGGTCACCGCTACCACTACATTATTAAATTAACCACTATATTTATATAATTCCTAATCCTTTAATTATGAGATTTGTTAATTGCATTATTAGGACTCTAAAACTTCCTTAGTCTAAGTCAAGAACCACAAAAATCATGCCAGATTGACCAAAGTAAAGGTATCTTTGCTCTGCTTTTTAGACAAACTTGTTAATTCATTGTCTGTAGGTGATCCTAACTATTACTATTTACACAGTTCACTTAATAATAGCCTCAGTATTTACCTTACAATACAGGAAATCAGAGTATACATGGATCAAGACGATCGATCGATATTTTATTAATATTATTCCGGATCTCCTAGTCGTAATAACCGATCAAATCTCTCATCAAGTCTTATACCCTGAGCTATTATGCTGTTAAATACCTATTATTAATTTATTAAAAAAAAAACATCTTCCTTCACTGAGTCCAGAAGGCTTCAAACAGCAATAAATGTATTGTTTGTTATTACAAATATTTATTAAAAATATTTTTTTTATTTAATTGCAGAATTCTACCACATAGATGTCAACTTAATTAATAAATATAAAATTTAATCATAAATAAATATTGTTTATACCCAAATTATAATGAAATCCTAGCATAATTTATATGAATTTATTTCAAAATGAAATTACTTTAATTGTTTGAAAAAAATTGCATATCCCAAAAGATAAGAATATTCGCTCCAAAATAGTAAATTGAATAAAAATTCAAATGAAAAAATTATTAATGTCGAATTCCACCCTGACTCCTGTCAATAATCATGGTTTGGTTTTCGTCAGCTGCGATGACATTTAGATTTTTTCGATTCGTATACGAAATGACAAATGGAGAAAGCAAATTAGATCGAAATATATTCCCGCCGAGGGGGGCTTTACTTAATAACATTATTGTTAATTTGTACGTCTGAATAAAATATATACAAACAGTGGCACAAACTGGAACCGATTCATATAATTAAAACGAATGTAAAAAATATGCACCATCACAATAAAACGAACCATTCATATTTTTAGTATAAGGATGTGCTTAATAGTTAGTGATTTGTGCAAATAAAATTTCTAAAAATCTATAATATTTATTATAAACCACTCGAGATAAAATCCGTATATTATTAGTGCATTTGTGTGGTTGTTTTTTTTTATTCAGTGGTCCAATTTTTGAAATTGAATAAACGTGAGCGACTCTTGATATCGAGATAACCGGCCAAGTCCTTGTTCTTTATAATAAGCAATTAGGGACTACCACTAATGGAATTTGTCCCTATAATAAATTATTCAAGAACTGCTTAAAAAATTCAAACACCGCTTTTATGCATGTATGTATTATTTATTATTGGCGATATGTGATCGAAATCATAATTTCGATTACGACATAATCAGCATCTTACAGGAGTCAAATTGAAGTATATAAATTTGTTTTGTGCCATTATAAGAAATCGTACCAAAAAAATACGGACGGCCGCCAAAATATACAAACACAATTTATGATCGACTTGTTAAGAATGCGAAGCTTGCGACTTTTGGAACGAAGCCTGTGGGAAAGTTGAAATTAATTTTTTTCAACCATAAACATTGATTTGAATATGCCAATAAACACATCGTCGACACACATAATATACATATTATAAATAACAAAAAAGAGATAACCTATGCGTAATGTCACGGAAATAAAATCATACTAATTTCATATGTTGAACTTTTAAAAAATTCATAGCTAATTTGATTATTATTTTTATACCTAATTTAATTACATAATCATTACTACATGACCACCCCTCTACGGTAAGTTATGGTGTGGTTTGTGTAAAATCGTATAAATATATGTTTTATGCATTTTTATAATGAAAATGTCATTTGATTTCACTATAAATATTTTTTAACGTTTTCGTGGTGAAATTTCATTTAATCTTCCCATAAAATAAATGTATAATTTTTTCCTTCAAACATAATTTACTATAAACATATAATATGTAAAGCTATTACATTGTCATTGTTACATTAATTTTTATATTTTTTTAAATAAAAAAATATATATTGTCTATGAGATGTCTAAAAGATTTCGAGATGGCCTTTCGAAATCTTTTAGATTGTCATTAAGATTTTTATGTGAAAATTAAATAACGACTTGGCAAAGAATTGGGAACAACCTGGGTGATCTCTTTTCCACCAATTCTGCCGCCTACTGGTCTTGTGTAGAAGTAATCTCAAATGAAAACATATAAAACATTGCCTCCTACAATCTTTGTTCTATTTAATTATTTGTATATAAATATAACATTATATGCAATTAAATAACTAAAAATTGAAATCCACCAAGAAATTGTTGTTAATCTTGATTGTTATTATTATTAATTCCAATAGTTTCATTTAAACAAACAAAAAAACATTTGTGAGAATATTTATTCTTCTTTAAAATTCTACTTGTTAATTCATTTTGCCTTGATATATTTTACTAAATTAGTATTCAGCAGAGCGAAAATATATATGGAGTGACGAATGGTGTTAAAATATACAAGTCTTATCAAATACATAAATAACAAGGACGAAACAATCTACATGACATTTATAATATTTATAATTGAATATGTATCGACAGCGAGAATCGTGTAGGGTCGAAAAGTGTAGCACGAAACAAACGTCCAAGGAGATCTTGATTAGGAAAATTTATACTGACAACCTCTGGAGTCCACAAGAGATCATCTCATTTTAGGAAACTTAATGAGCTGACCTCTGCAAATAAATAACCGCCACTAATTAGACTACAAATAACAATTGTAGTCGGAAATGTATGGGAATAAATATCACGTAGGTGCGGAATAGTGTGGCTTTAGAGGCTCTTTGAAGCTGCGAGGTTTTATCTTCGCTGAAACTGGAGGTACGTGATGTCGGCTCAACTGAACTGAAGATTTCAGGAGTTCAGGACTTGCCTTTTATGAATATTGTATCAGTGTGCAACATGCACTATGCACAATATTATTAATGAACAAGAACGTCACTCACAACCGTCTTGTATCATACAATATTAAACGAACTTCGATATTTATCATATACCTGAAATAGAATAATCTATCAAACACTCCAATAGAAAATAATTACTAATTTTATTATCACAACGGAGATGCTATTTTTGGTAAAATTATTTTTTAAAACCACAAAATAGAATTAAATTTATTTAACTATATAATTTATCCATACAAGGATCGTAACCGTGGATGCGCCTTTTTAACATTCTTTGCTAATCGCTTATTTAATTTTAAGTATAATTACTAGTGCATTATTATCACTGTGACTTGGGATCCCCCGTAATGCTCTAGTGGTTCTATAATAATAACATGTGTATATAAATAAATAATAAAGTAAGGAAGTGATTATTTCGAATTCTCTCTTAAAAAGTAGATTTGAAATTTTTTTACAGTCCGTTTCACATTTGCACAAAGTCAAAGTATAATAATTAATCAAACCTCGACTAAGAGAGTAAAAAACAGATTTTCATTTGTAGAGCACTGTGCGGCTAACATTTTAATATACACATTGCTTTATTATTCGATAAAGTGCATTATTCTCTTTAAATTTTCGGGTATTAACAGAACAGATTTTATAACAAAAAATAAAAAAATATTAACATTTTTTAAATTTGTATTCAACTTTATAGTTTGTCCCATGAATATAATATAATTTATGAATGATAAGTATGATAACTGTAGATGTATATCATATAATTTTTTTGTGAAAATACCAGAGAGTTGATATAAATCAAATAGTAAATAAAAAAATATTTTTATGGAAACCGTTGCAGAGCTTAAATATTTAGCTTAACATTTTATTACACCCACAAGAGGTAATTTTCTTTAGAGGCAGTTTAATGTATGCTTATTGAGATATTTTTTGTATGATAAGAATGTAAAAAAATATTTATGAATAAAACCCCCTTTAAACAAAACCATAGCCCATTTTTTGATGGTTATGATAGTCAGTTTAGTACTGTGGTCATTCTGTTTATAACTCACGTTCAAAACAAACTGTGCCTCGTATAAAATCCACTAGCTCTTTCTCCGTACATCGAGACCTCGTAAAACGAATGTTCAATTTGAGTACCTGGAAAACAGGACTAAAAGTTTTTACGGCTCTTTGTTTGAAGCCCGACACTCAATGCGGATTATTATTACATTGAATACATTTATTTATAATCATCCCATATTTGTATTGATATCAGCGGTCCTCTCATTAGCACCGGCCTGTTTGTAATAAATAACCATTGGGTTTGTTATAATTCAAATTTGAAATGAGAAGTGTGTTACCCTCAGGATACGGATGTTCAGCGAAGTAGTCTTTGGCCTGAGGATTTGTATTAATTTTAGGAAACAATGCATCTGCTCAACCTTAACCGGTATACATATTCAAATAACACAAACAGCTGATAATATTATAAACAGGGGGTTGGCTGCTTAGTAAGTTTACGATAACTGTTCCATTATAATTGAGAACGAGGATAAACCAGAGTATGTTGATAATCAAAATACATTTATTAATCCCTAATCAGAATATTTTGCCATAATCACCACCAATTTTAATCCCAGGTATCATCAACACGGTAATTAATTCTTTTTACTCTAATTAAACACATTAATTATTTGGCAATAATTGGGGGTTTGGAATAAGGGCGAATAAGAGGATACGCCTATTTTCCGTTAAATGACTTGTGTAAATAAAATCAAAATTCTTTATAAAAACTTTTATGCTGTACAATATGAAGGATATAATAATTACAATTTAAATATACGCAATCAATTATTGTGCTCATTAGTTACATTTACACATTCAAATTAAAACTACAAGGAGATAATAAAGTGTATGTAATACATATTATTTTATCGATAAGAAAATAATATTAATTTTAACTGATACTGAAAGATAAATTAATAATGTTCTAATAATAAAAATGCCGGTGATGTTCAAAACAAATGAGTATTGAATAAATATGTATAAATAATTGTATTTATATTTTCAAAATGCTTTGATATTGATGGATTAGTGGACACTTGTTATATGTCCATAAATATTATCAATGGTATTCCTTACAGAATTTGAAAGTTCACAATTATATGAATTTAAACTTAATATTTAATATTAAATTGGTTGTGAATTTTAGTTCATCGTGATAAAAACCCTATCGACACATCCTTTTCTTAAATGTCATGTTTTGATTATTCATTTTTTTAAATTATTCTCGAGCGATTACTATTAGAGTTTATTAAGGCAGGATTAAGAAACTATGCTAAAAGTTTAATTCCGGTGTAAATATTAAGGATATGCAAATATATATAATTATTATTCTGTGTTGGTGGGCCTGCATGGATTAAGAAGTCGATCACCTGGCTTAGCCGTAGGGGGCAACAATAGCCAGGTGTAAATTACATATGCTCATAAGGATTTGAATTAATTACATACTTTATTACGAGTACCACATATAAGCACCGGCATATCATAAACAAGTAATTAAACAACCGTTTAAACACCGTGAAATGAGCGTTATTTTATAATGTGCTGAAATAAGGGGAAGATTAACCATATGAATAATATGTAGTCTTTGACATACTTTTATACACAGAAATTTCTTTAACACGATTAAACGTGTTCTGTATTGTATTATTAAAAATTCGGTTCTTCAAAATCATGCTGAAAGAATTAAACAAATGTAATGGTCATTGAAAAGATGATTTTTTTTCTTTTAATTTTTGGTGGATAAAGCAGCAAGGTGCAAGGTTTAGTCCTGTATTACTTTTACCTATATTTTTAATATTGGTAAGTGTAATGATGTAGTTATTTTTTTCATGATATATTTAATTTGATACAATTTAAAATTAGATAATTAACGGTATAGATTGATAGTTAAAAAGGCATTTTTATATTTTATAAAAATATTATACGTCACAAAATATATAAAGCCCAGTTATATTATTGAGAACTCAAGATTACAAAGTTTTTAAATTCAAGGTGTAGCCACATTTTTGATGAATTTAAATATTAATTACTAAATAATCTTGATTAAAAATTTAACCGTTATCGGATAAGATTCATTGTTATTGTCGTGACGGTGATAATTTAAATGAAAAAGCGAAAAGCAATTTTGCCGTGACAATGGCGATGAACGGATAAAAAAAATTAATTATGACAGTTGGATGGTTTTCTCGGTTCTTCGTCAAATAAATAAGTGAATCAAACGACAGTAGATTGTTGTAAAAGAAATTAATATAAAAAAAAAATGCTTGAAAGTTTTTAATTTACGACGTCAAGAAAATGGCGTCGCGACGCTCTTGATGATTTAATCGAATATTTATTCGTAATTGGATAAAAATAGTAATGCGTAATGAAATTAGAATGAGGAATACATATTGTTCAGACGTA
>JAGTTH010000123.1:0-47815 GCA_022606485.1 Agraylea sexmaculata | reverse complement strand
AAGAGTTTGTAAGTATTTTGTTACATCCGTTGATTTTTTTAGAAAATGGGTTAGTAATTCATGGAATCATTGGAACGAGATGTTACACTCTCACGAAGCTTCCGTAGCGGGAGTTACTCAACTTTCTGGGTATATTTTTTCTAAAAGAAATAAAAATGTCGTTAGAGTAAGTTAATCTTGAACTTGCATTCATAGACACTATTAAATTTATGTTTAATATACTAGAATCACCTGATTGAAGATATTCTGCCGATATACCGAGCGGCTACGGAAGAAGAGATGAGTCTCTGCGGTGATGGTTGGAAATATGGCTCTTTCTTTACAACTCTTCTAGTCGAGAGTAAACTGTATTTGCCGTGGGCAATAAAAAAGTATAAATAGTATCGTTAATTGTTTAATTGGATTATTTATAAAAATATATATTCATTATAGATTCAAATCAACTGGAGGCTCTGTTTTGACTAAAAAAATTGATAACTTTGCCGAGTTGTCCCAAAAGTACGATATTATAGTCAACTGTACTGGACTTGGAGCAAAGGCATTGTGCAACGATCACAATCTCGTTCCCATCAGAGGTCAAGTGATAAAGGTATAGGCGATTATGCCTATTTAGAATAATTAATATAAAGTGAATTTTACAAGACATTAAAAAAAATAATCTTGAAACATAATTTTTTTCTCCTTGAGGAAGTTAAAAACTATGCACAAATATCAAAATCAACTAAAATGGCACTCAAGTAAAATAGCCTTTTTACAGTTGATATTAATCGTGACATCAATTTAATGTAATATATAAAATCAATTAGTCAAGAATAAAAGTTTTTATTTTTAAATTGAATATTGAATTTGAAAGCTTTGATAAAGCCCGTGGTAATTTAATGATTTTCAAACAAAAGCTTTTCTATTCATTAGTTTTTTACTGTGTGTTTTTCAAACAATACATATTGAATAAATAGTGCCTTCTAATACATATTAGATCCCCAGAGATAGATATAGTGTATGTTTCTTCAAACAGTGAGTCACCTAACTCGGAGTTATCGGTTAATTTTTGTGCAATTCATTAGTTTGTAGTATAGTGATGCAGCACTTGGAGACATTTGACACTCGAGTTAGGTAGCTCACTGTTTGAAGACACCGATGGTTTTTAAAAGCTAAAATTCAATTTCTTAAATACTGGATGAGCTTTCTGTCAATCACAAACCCTTAAAATCATCAGTAAACTTTAAAATCTAAATCAGTTTTGACAATTTCAATAATCCCAGAATTCACAGTCTGTCATATTTTTTTATATTTTGAAGGTAAATGCTCCATGGATCAAAATGGCATTTTACGGAGATTACGACGCTTACATTTTACCTGGTTTCGGACAAGTAACGTTGGGTGGAACGCGACAATACGACAGTTATAATACTGAAGTTTGCAAATATGACTCAATGGGCATAATGGACAGATGCTGTGAACTACTTCCAAGTAATAATCTATTTAATATCTTACAATACACATATTTTTAATACGTTACAATGCATAGGTTTGAGGAAGGCGGAAGTTATAAACCACGCCGTTGGACTGAGACCCCACAGGACACCTGTCCGAGTTGAAGGTGAAATATTGAAATCTGCCCAAGGGAACGCTAAGATTGTCCACTGTTATGGCCACGGCGGTTACGGAGTCACATGCGCTCCGGGAACAGCTTTAGATGCTGTAAAACTTGTAAAAGATATGTTGATGACTAATCACCAAGCCAAACTATAAAAATCAATAAAAACCCATTTCAACAGTAGTTAATTTTTATTATTTGTGATTAAATATATTAAATAATAATAATAAAAAAATGGACATGGTACTTAATCTATAAATTAGAATAGAGAGAAATATCAATAAGTCATAAAATACATACAACCAAATTCAATGTCACAACATTAAGAACAAGCTTTATCGTTATTTGTATTAAAACATGTGCTCAAAATATAAAATCAACGGGGATGATTTAGTGGAATAAAAGCACCAATAATTATAAAAATATAACTTAAGAACTCATCATAGTCTTAAGGTCGTTTTAATATTTGATATCACAGTTTAAAAAATATATTTACATATTATTAATATTTCATCAACAACACAATACAATATATATATTTTTTTAAATTAAATTTTATAAATGCAAACAAACAAATGTTTATTATAATATGTATATTTAAATGTGCAGTTCACAATTTCTTTTTGAATATATTTTGCAAATTCATGGCCGGTTTGCTCTGCTGAAACATTTGGGAAACTCTTCTTCCGACCGATTCTGGACTTGTTAAAATTCCGGGCAGAGATGTTGTTGAAACTGGAGAGGAAGCCATTGTGTTGAAATGTTCATGTTGAGTTAAAGTCATTTTGTGAATAAGCGCTTCCAAACCTGACCTATTTTCTGATGTAATATGCGCATTGACATTTTGAAGGTGTCTGAAGTTCATATAAAAAATGATAATAACATTTTGATGATTAAATTAAGATAATCCTAAATATACCTTAATGCCGGAAGCACTGAATTGTGGATTGTGGCATCTGAGAGTTCGGCATTAGTAACAATTTGCAAAGCCGGCATCATCTCTTTAAGCAGTTCATTAAAAGTGACTTGATTTTCAATTTCAAATGCTGCCGAATAGCATAATGTGCAGAGATGTCCCAAAACTATAATAATTATTTATAATTAAATCTATTCAACTGATATCAACATGTATTCAGTATTTACCTTTTTCTTGAATTAAATTATTCTTATTGTTTAAAATGTTATTAAACGATTGCAAGAGGAATAGCACCGCTCTTGATCTGCTCAAATTCCTTTCTTCTTTCACCAAACTGTCAAGTATTTGCCAACACTTATCCAGAATATTTTCCGTCATATTTTTTCTGCATATTACTGCGGCCAGAACGTGTATAGCTTTGCATTTTACCAGTCTGAAAATGATTATAAAATCAGTTCAATAAAATAATATTTTGAAGGATTATTTTCTCACATTGATTTATCTCCGATTAGTGTAACGATTGCTGGTATTATTCTTGTATTGAATGCCGCGTCTGTTAAAGCTGCATTTTCAATTAAATATTGCAAGACTTCTGTTACAAATGACCTCACTTGGTCACTGCTATGGACAACATCTGAAAAAACAATCCCAATTATCATTTTTTCCACCTTAGTTTGGAACTAATTTATTTTAGGTTAATCAATGTTCTTTCGTCATCTCTTTTTAAATGATCAAATTAGTGAATAATTTTTATTGTACAACTAATAGTTGTAATAATGATTTAATAAATCATTCAAAATTAAAAATGATTTAATAAAGGACTGTCACGATATCACGATGTCACGTATCCCGATTGTTTATGCTCTAAATGAAGAATTGGATGGATTTTTAGATAAGCTAAGTAGAATACATATAATATATATTATATTATAATTTCAGCCAATGGTTCATTAAGCAGAGACTGTAACACTTAAGTGAGGAAAAAAAAGATTCTTTCATAAAAACAAATGCCTTATTAATTTTAGACTAAAATATACAATATGTTTTTATACTAAAGAATCCTTCAGTCATATCAATATTTGTAATCTTTTGGAGTAATAATGAATAAACTGATTTTATAATCATTTTCAGACTGGTAAAATGCAAAGCTATACACGTTCTGGCCGCAGTAATATGCAGAAAAAATATGACGGAAAATATTCTGGATAAGTGTTGGCAAATACTTGACAGTTTGGTGAAAGAAGAAAGGAATTTGAGCAGATCAAGAGCGGTGCTATTCCTCTTGCAATCGTTTAATAACATTTTAAACAATAAGAATAATTTAATTCAAGAAAAAGGTAAATACTGAATACATGTTGATATCAGTTGAATAGATTTAATTATAAATAATTATTATAGTTTTGGGACATCTCTGCACATTATGCTATTCGGCAGCATTTGAAATTGAAAATCAAGTCACTTTTAATGAACTGCTTAAAGAGATGATGCCGGCTTTGCAAATTGTTACTAATGCCGAACTCTCAGATGCCACAATCCACAATTCAGTGCTTCCGGCATTAAGGTATATTTAGGATTATCTTAATTTAATCATCAAAATGTTATTATCATTTTTTATATGAACTTCAGACACCTTCAAAATGTCAATGCGCATATTACATCAGAAAATAGGTCAGGTTTGGAAGCGCTTATTCACAAAATGACTTTAACTCAACATGAACATTTCAACACAATGGCTTCCTCTCCAGTTTCAACAACATCTCTGCCCGGAATTTTAACAAGTCCAGAATCGGTCGGAAGAAGAGTTTCCCAAATGTTTCAGCAGAGCAAACCGGCCATGAATTTGCAAAATATATTCAAAAAGAAATTGTGAACTGCACATTTAAATATACATATTATAATAAACATTTGTTTGTTTGCATTTATAAAATTTAATTTAAAAAAATATATATATTGTATTGTGTTGTTGATGAAATATTAATAATATGTAAATATATTTTTTAAACTGTGATATCAAATATTAAAACGACCTTAAGACTATGATGAGTTCTTAAGTTATATTTTTATAATTATTGGTGCTTTTATTCCACTAAATCATCCCCGTTGATTTTATATTTTGAGCACATGTTTTAATACAAATAACGATAAAGCTTGTTCTTAATGTTGTGACATTGAATTTGGTTGTATGTATTTTATGACTTATTGATATTTCTCTCTATTCTAATTTATAGATTAAGTACCATGTCCATTTTTTTATTATTATTATTTAATATATTTAATCACAAATAATAAAAATTAACTACTGTTGAAATGGGTTTTTATTGATTTTTATAGTTTGGCTTGGTGATTAGTCATCAACATATCTTTTACAAGTTTTACAGCATCTAAAGCTGTTCCCGGAGCGCATGTGACTCCGTAACCGCCGTGGCCATAACAGTGGACAATCTTAGCGTTCCCTTGGGCAGATTTCAATATTTCACCTTCAACTCGGACAGGTGTCCTGTGGGGTCTCAGTCCAACGGCGTGGTTTATAACTTCCGCCTTCCTCAAACCTATGCATTGTAACGTATTAAAAATATGTGTATTGTAAGATATTAAATAGATTATTACTTGGAAGTAGTTCACAGCATCTGTCCATTATGCCCATTGAGTCATATTTGCAAACTTCAGTATTATAACTGTCGTATTGTCGCGTTCCACCCAACGTTACTTGTCCGAAACCAGGTAAAATGTAAGCGTCGTAATCTCCGTAAAATGCCATTTTGATCCATGGAGCATTTACCTTCAAAATATAAAAAAATATGACAGACTGTGAATTCTGGGATTATTGAAATTGTCAAAACTGATTTAGATTTTAAAGTTTACTGATGATTTTAAGGGTTTGTGATTGACAGAAAGCTCATCCAGTATTTAAGAAATTGAATTTTAGCTTTTAAAAACCATCGGTGTCTTCAAACAGTGAGCTACCTAACTCGAGTGTCAAATGTCTCCAAGTGCTGCATCACTATACTACAAACTAATGAATTGCACAAAAATTAACCGATAACTCCGAGTTAGGTGACTCACTGTTTGAAGAAACATACACTATATCTATCTCTGGGGATCTAATATGTATTAGAAGGCACTATTTATTCAATATGTATTGTTTGAAAAACACACAGTAAAAAACTAATGAATAGAAAAGCTTTTGTTTGAAAATCATTAAATTACCACGGGCTTTATCAAAGCTTTCAAATTCAATATTCAATTTAAAAATAAAAACTTTTATTCTTGACTAATTGATTTTATATATTACATTAAATTGATGTCACGATTAATATCAACTGTAAAAAGGCTATTTTACTTGAGTGCCATTTTAGTTGATTTTGATATTTGTGCATAGTTTTTAACTTCCTCAAGGAGAAAAAAATTATGTTTCAAGATTATTTTTTTTAATGTCTTGTAAAATTCACTTTATATTAATTATTCTAAATAGGCATAATCGCCTATACCTTTATCACTTGACCTCTGATGGGAACGAGATTGTGATCGTTGCACAATGCCTTTGCTCCAAGTCCAGTACAGTTGACTATAATATCGTACTTTTGGGACAACTCGGCAAAGTTATCAATTTTTTTAGTCAAAACAGAGCCTCCAGTTGATTTGAATCTATAATGAATATATATTTTTATAAATAATCCAATTAAACAATTAACGATACTATTTATACTTTTTTATTGCCCACGGCAAATACAGTTTACTCTCGACTAGAAGAGTTGTAAAGAAAGAGCCATATTTCCAACCATCACCGCAGAGACTCATCTCTTCTTCCGTAGCCGCTCGGTATATCGGCAGAATATCTTCAATCAGGTGATTCTAGTATATTAAACATAAATTTAATAGTGTCTATGAATGCAAGTTCAAGATTAACTTACTCTAACGACATTTTTATTTCTTTTAGAAAAAATATACCCAGAAAGTTGAGTAACTCCCGCTACGGAAGCTTCGTGAGAGTGTAACATCTCGTTCCAATGATTCCATGAATTACTAACCCATTTTCTAAAAAAATCAACGGATGTAACAAAATACTTACAAACTCTTCTCAGAAACTCACTTGGTTATTTCAGGTGTCGAACCACAGAAACTAGTACCGGGCCTGAAAACACCGGCAGCCACGTAACTCGTTGTTTCGGATTCAAACTTATCAGCCAGAACGGATACGTTCAATCCTTTGAATTCATTTTTCAACATGAGAGCGGCTGTTAAGCCGACGACTCCAGCTCCCAACACTCCAACTTTAGGCGAGTCGTTCATCTTCTATCGATTAGTATATTTTGAGTGAATGTTACTGGAGTAAAAGATTTCATTCAATATTTACAAAAAATAAGGAACTTTATTGTTTTTAAATTGAAAATAAAAATAACATTTCATGAAAAACTAAGATTATGTAGACATATTTTAAAGATATTTTGAATATCAAATACCTATTATTGTGAAAATCATTTTGTACATCTATAATACCTACTATGTTGATTTTTACCATGTAAACAATAATTAAGATGCTTAGGTTAAAAAAACTTACAATAGAAGTAATCGAACAGTAAATTCTAATTGAGCGCCAGTGTAGCGGACAATTTGTTCACAAGACAAATGAGAATCTGACAGAAAACTGAACAAATTATAAGGAAAAGGTGTTGCCAGCTATAAAATGAGATGAATTTGTGTTAATAAACAGGCCCGAGTACCGATAAAAATTATCTGTTAACATGTGAATTATGTTTGGTGATATCGTATCACAGGAGGAAATTTTGTCAGGACAGAAGTCAATTTTTAAGGTGTAGAGGATTTTTAAAATACAAAAATCAACTAATTGATGATTTAATATATTTTATTAATGTAAATTCGCATTCGGATATATATATATATATTTTAATACAAATTTCAAGTACCGGATGTGGATCCTAAATATAGAAAATCTTTGCCGGGACACAGTTGTCACGATAAAATCATTGCTCTCAATTCTTGTGTAAATCATCCCGTACATAAGATGTAATATCACTTCTCGTACAAAAGGCAGTCTCAATGAGAGATTCACTGTATAAATACTGAAACATCCCGATCGGTCGGTCACTATGTGTTGTCATCGACACAGAACTGTATGCGGTAAAAATATGGCGTTCACAAAATTGGAGTCGGTGAGAACCGACCGATAATCTCTTTTTATCAGACTGAAGGATGCGACTACCTTATGCGTGACAAACTAAAGATTAAACAATAATTACTCGGGTCTAACGGTGTGGTGTTTAAAACTGACATAATTACATCACAAGTGCTACCGTACTGTATTAATTAATAATATAAATTGGACACCAATCTATATCGTCTATCATGTCATTACACATCACAAATTGTCTACGCGCTAATCTCTGTACAAACGGAACTTCGCTGAAGCTCTCCGCGGTGTAAAAGTAAAAACGATTCATGCGCAAAATCGCAGGTGTCTCGCAAGTAAAAATCATATGTACAAAATATTCAGTATAAGTACTCGACAGATGCGAATTCGAGCGCCCCGAGATCCAAAATGTTACAATCCAAATAAAGCTTCGGCGTGCAAGCTATGTGCGGCCATTCGCCCGCGAAAATCAAAAGGCAAAACAAGAAAGGCGATCTTCGAGATTGAGAAGCTAAACGTCGAAATGATAACGAATTCATTCCGGTGGACACCGACCATTCAAGAAGAGAGCCACGGATGCTGGAGACACTCCGCTGCAGACGCTCTCCTGTTAGGATCAAAATCCAGCATCGGCTTCAGAAAGTCAGCGAAAGCGACAGCTTCCTCCTTCGGCCACTCGTACTTCTCCATCAGGACGGACTCGAGGCCCCACGGTTTTAGACCTGTAATGTTGCGAAGTTCGCCCTTCTTGTTGAAGAATATCTTGGAATGTCTTCCCGAAGCGGCTATTCTCTTGGGAATGTCTCCGAGCAGCTCAATTATGTGTGCCAGGTGATCCTCATCTCTGCTGTAGTCCTCGCCGGATTGCGGCTCGAACAGATAATCTCCAGTAGCCAGCTCGAAGGCCATGCAGGCTGTGCTCCATATATCCGCAGAGGTGCCGTATCCCGCCCCCAACAAGACCTCCAACGACCGGTACTGTCGGGTCTGGATATCGTCTGTGAAGTGCTTGTTTACCCAGCATGCGTTGCCGAGGTCCGCGATCTTCACCTCCACGTCGCACACGTCGAAGGCCGGATCGGGGCCAGGGTCTGGTCCGGAGTCGTTCAGGTCTTTAATCAGCTTGGCTATATAAGGCGGGTCTCTCCCGGCTTTGACCGCATCCTCGGCTTCCCTGGACTCGATCACGGCGGCCGAACTATCTTCATCGGCGCCGTTATCGTCCGTCCTGTTCTCTTCTTCAGGTGAAGTAGGTTTGCCGCACCCGTTCATAGGCTCGTCTATCTGTTCCGCGCCGTCTCCGGAAGGCCTGGTTTCGTCTCCTTCTCCGTCACCGTCCGGCGAAGGCGGAGATTCATCATTATCCTGAGACATGGGCGCGGAATCTCCATTTTCCGACTTGGTCGCTCGCTTCTCCTCCATCTCCTCTATTTGCTCCATCTGTTTCCTGAGCAGCTGAGAATGGCGCTTAGCTTTCTTCTTCAGCTTCTTTTTCTTGCTGCGACTGAGCTTAGAGTCAGCGGCCCTCTCCTGGTACTTGGGGCCAGGAGCCGTGTTGACGAGAGAAGTGGGAAGAGGCAGGCCCAGGTTGTGGAGACGGGAAGCCTCACAGGCCAGTTTCCGTATGTGAGCCTCGCTGACGCAGACCAGCACGTTCTCCGGCTTGATGTCCGTGTGGATGATCTTGCACTTGGTGTGGAGATAGTCCAGGCCCTCGAGGACCTGCCGGATGATGGTCTTGACGTTGGCGCGCGGGATGCCGTGGTAGTTGGACTTGACGATCAGCTTCAGCAGGTGATGGCCCAGGACCTCGAACACCATGCAGACGTGAGTGCCGTTGACTCCGGCGATCTTGAAGTCGTTTAGCATCTGCACGGTCTTGTCCCTCTTGGGGTCCGAAGGGTCGTTCTCCCTGACGGCCTTGAGCAGGCGGATCTCATCCAAGGCCGTCTCCGTGAAGTGCGAGGCGGCCTTGACCACCTTGAGGGCCACGAAGCGCCTGTCCACGAGGTCCCAGCAGAGCCACACTGTGGAGAAGTGTCCCCATCCCAGTTTCCTGGTGACGTGGTACCGCTGCATGAACAGGTCCCCGATCATGACTGGATGGTAGCCGCCCTTGCAGTAGTCAGAGCTCTCCTCCTGTTCCTCGTCCTCGCTGGCAGTGGCCTCGTCTTCCTCCTCGATGGTCTCGTTAGATGAAGAGTGTCCAGCGCCAGTGTCCAGCCTGTTGTCCTGCCTGTTGTCCTGGCCGCTGACTCCGTTGCTCTTCTGTTCTCTCTGCCCGGTGGCTCCAGTGGCTCCAGTGGCTCCAGCGGCTCCAGCGGCTCCATGGTTCACGTCAGGCTTGGCCTTCTTCTTGGCCATCTTGTGCCTCTTCTTCTTGGCCTGGATGGCGAGCACTCTCCTGTTGACGTCAGCCTTGGAGTTCATCTTATTCCTGGTGGGCGTGGCCTGTATAATAGTGTACTGGGTAGTGGTTCTGTTCAGCTGTTCATGTCAGAGTCTCTTGGTCCCCGCAGTCCTCAAATCCTTCAATCCTCTGATCCCCAATCTTCCAGTCCCGTCCACTCCACTCCTCTATTCTCCTCACGGAGCGGTTCACTCACTGGAACGTAATGGTTGCATGCATATATAATGGCTAACACCGTTATGGACTGGTTGTGCATTTTGATGACTGAACAAATTAAAAAATATATCAATTTGCATTCGTGTTTTCGTTATATGTAAAAAAAATTAAAGCAAGTTGTATATTACAAAATAAAATATTATCAAGGTCATTTGAATATATTTCAAATATTTCACACACGAGGCACGAGGGAGAGCTTTTATTATAATTAAATTATATCATTCTATCTTTCCTACGTTTTTTCTTTAATTTCCGTTGTTTCTTTTTTCTTTTTACGAATGAAATTTGTTGAAAATAGTAAAAATGTATATTTAAGAAACATATCGATCATATTTAAAAATAATGCTTCATAAAGTTTACCATCATTACGCAAGCTTAAAATGTTGATAGAATATAAAAATAAAACGGTCTTGTGGATCTTGTAAACAAAAATGCCGCCTATTTGAGCAAGTAACGGCAACATTGTCCAACGAGCAACGACTGTTTGGAGGGAAATTAGTTGTCAGTCAGTCAGAGTCCAAGTCATGTCTCAAGCTTGTATAGAAGAATACTTCGCTCACAGGAAAAGGAAGGCGATTCAGGAAGAAGGCGTGTCCAAAGTGTTATTGTTGGATTCTCCAAGTGTGGTCTCCGACTCCAAGTCCAAGTTTACTCAACATCTTTTGAATTCTCCAGTTCCTCAATCTCCCGGTTCCAAACAAAATAATCGTCGCGCTGTTCTCAAACTCAACTTTGATGGTGGTCCAGCCTCTGCAGGGTCACCTTCCCCTTCCCCCGCCCCCGCCCCCTCTTCCGCCCACACCGCAACTACAGCTTCGACAGAATCTTCACCAAAGAATGTTAAATTTATAAAACGAGGGGTCTTATCTCCTAAAAAACGAACCTTTTCACCTAAAGTTGGAAACATTGAATCGTACTTTGTCAAAAAGAATATTAATGATGCTCAAAAAGTTCCCGAGTCCAATGAAGGGTCACCTAAAGAAGTACACCAAAAAAAGAAAAAAGAGCTTAGTCTCGAAGAGTTGGGACGGCGTCTCTGTCGAGGAGGCAGGCTCGCTGAACTTAAATCTTCTATAAACAAATTGAATGAAGGTTTTGCTCAATTAGATCGCCTCAAATCTACATCGCGTCCGTCCACAACTGCATTGAAAGAGTTCAAAGAGATTGAGGTCTTAGTTCCGCAAAGGTATTAATATTTTAATTATTATTTACATAAAATAATCTCATTAATATGCTCATGTATTTTTAGTCCCAGCAAAAGCTCGCCAGTGAAAAAGCTCACCAGCCCATTCACATCCCCTGTTAAAAATGTTCTCATGTCACCAAGAAAACCTGGTGAAAGTCCAATCAAAAGCCCAGTTAAAGTAATTTTTTTTTTCATAATATATAATTATTTATCAATTTAAGATTCATTCGTATTGATCATTTGTAGGTACCGGCATATCAACGTTTGGCATCTCTTGCTACGCCGACGCCGGATCTTTCACTTCCTCACCACTACAGATGGTTAGCTGAAGTTTTTCGAGGAATCGAGACTGCATCTTCCATGCTTCATAACCGAAGAGAAATTATAACATTCAGCAAAGTAAAAGTAGCAGTCCAAGAAATGCTTAAACGAAATCTTACACCGAAACATTTGGCTCAAATCAAACACCTCTCTCCGACGATGTATTCATTTTCTCGAGAAAAAATAAAAAATTTTGGCTCCACAGCTAAACGAGATGAATATGAACTTGTACTGACTCCAAACTTAGTTAACCAAAGTAGTGGCTCACCTACGGCTACGATGACCCCCAATATTGTTTTGGAACGGAGACGCAGTTTCCACAATCTTCTTGTAGATAAAGTAAAAGATCACCATTCGGTCTATCTGATGTCTCTCGATCCTCCGATGGATATTTCGAAAGATAAATTAAAGCGCTGGCATCCTGAGTTTGATATTGAACATATTCCCGATATTGAAGAAGATTCACTTCCGGAGGCTCCAAATGTTGAAAAATATTCTACCGCTCAGGATGTTTTGGGACATTTGAAGGACAAATTCAACTGTAATACCCGAATGGAGCGAGCATTGCAGAAACTCGCCGAGGCTAAAGAGAGAGGTTTAACAGCCGAGGAACAAAAAGTCACAGGTCTTAATGCAGACGGCTCCCACTCATCTCAAACCAGTGCTGCTTCCACGCAGACAGCTGCCGGATCCAGTGAATTCCCCCTGAATCCCGCCTTGAAAGGTATACCCAAAGCTTTATTAGAAAAAATTCGTGCCAAACAGGCTGCAAAAGCTCTGGAATCAATGACCAGATCGCCTGCACAAGAAAAAAATTCTTTAACATACCAAAGACTCCCCGATTTGGCGAAGTTACTTAGAAACCTTTTCGTAACCGAGAAGAAAAGTGTTTTGCCTTTAGAATTAATTATATCTAAGCTAGATAATAGTTCGAGGTCTAAAATATCAAATGAAGATCTTGTGAATCATCTGAGGACCTTGGCCAAAGAAATTACAGACTGGATAACATTCTACGAATTCAGAAAAGTTGAACATATAAAAATGAAGAAGGACGCAGACATGACTAAAATTTTATACAAATTGGATGAATTAGCCAAAAAACATTCTGTCCATTAATATATGTATATATTTTTCAATTGATCTATAATATAGGTCATTTCTAATTTGTTTTTTTGTTTTTTCTATCACAAATTTCAAATGTGAAGAAAATAAGTTCCATTTATTATTTATATGTATTTAACTTTTATAAAGTAATAATTTAATATTATATTTCTCTTTTTTTATATACTGTTTTCCCATGAATCAATTATGACTTTTTGTTTGTGTGCAATTGAAATGTTCTTTTCTGTTCAGCAAATACTATTTTTTTCCTTTGAGCATCGATAATAAAAATCAATTTTGATGATTTATTTTCGTATTTTTATTCAATAACCTTGAAAAATATATTTGTTTGTACTTTACACAATGATATCGTAATCGGGTGTGCCTTTTAGGTTGCTTTCTAAAAATTTGCCGTGTGTCTCGGTATCCAAATAATGAGCCTTGACTGCCGGATCTTTCTTCATTTCTTCAACCCATGCATTCTAAAAACAAAATTGAAATGTTAAATTACGCTTTTAAATATTTTATTTAAGTTTGAGTCATACCAGTTTCTCATATTTATCCAGATTGACGACAGTTTTATTTTTTGTAAGTATTGTTATTAATTCGAAACGTTCGAACCACGGCCATATCATATAATCGACCATGCCGGGAATACTTCCGCCCAAGAACTTGGTTCCTCGCTTTTCTAATTCAGCATCGAGTGTTTTTAGTCCATTAAAGAATTCTTGCATTTCTGCCTCGTCTACTTCCTTGTTGAACAATGCTTTATAGTAAGCAGCGACCACCTGAAATACAGTAATTTAGAATATTTCCAGCATCCACCACGCGTAAAAGTACCAACCTTTCCAAAATTTTCAACAATCAATTTATCTTGAGCTTTTCTCAGAGGATCCGATGACACCAACTTGGGGCTATCATATTTATCATCGAGATATTCAGCAGTAATTAAACTCTCATAAATTGTGACATTGTTTTCAATCTCAAGCGCCGGCACTTTACCTATGTAATTTATAATTTAAATACAATGGTAGTTATAAATAACAATTATTAACTTACCTAACGGGCTTTTAGAAGTGAGCCATTCAGGTTTGTTTTTCAAATTAATGTTCACAACTTCGTAAGGAACTTTCTTGGCATTTAAAATCAGGATTGTTCTTTGGGCGTACGGGCAAAATCTCATGCTGTACACTCTTAATTTACCAGTAAATGGTGGAAGCGGTGAACCTGAAATTGTATTTTATTTTTAGAATACCGGTTGAATACAATAATGTTAACTGATTCAGATTATTTTGGGTGATAAAAATAAGAGGAGTGGTCACAAATATTGTTCATCATTTTAAACATATGCTTAAAATAGAGACTTTTATCACATTATTTTGATTTGTCTGGAAAAACACTGAAATCAATGTGAATTGTCACCGTTCCATATAAATTCTGATCAAAAGGGAGATAGGATAAAAATATAATATATATTTTTTAGCCTTAATTTTTCAATATAAATGAATAAACTAATTTCAAAACCGCCAAACTGTGTAATTATTTACATAGGGTAAACAAAATAAGTTCAAAACCAGAATTTCCTTTAATAAAATTGTTCAAATTATTGTAGGTACATATTTTCAAAAATATCTTCAGTAAGAGTGTAAGTTTTTTTCTTATATTCATTTATATACATATTAAGAAATATGTTTTTTGTGAGAATATTAATTGAAATATGATTCAAGTCATCGAGGTTATGTTTTAAGTAACATTCACTGGCATTTTGTAAGTTGATTGCATTCATGCAAATGTGATAACAATAGTTCAAATAAGTTTGCTCAAACTTTCAACACACGCAGATTAATTGAAAGCGGGTAAACAATGTGTAATATTGTGTAGTTTGTTGAGGAATATAAATAAAACAATACCAGCTTTCAAATGTTGAGAGCTCATGTTTGCAAACGTCCTCCTCAAAGAATTCACAGAGGAAACTGAACACAACATAACATGGCCGGCTTTGGGCCCTCCCACCACAACTCTTCATTCAAGGCCGACATTCTATCGACCGGTGTGTCATTTTTACAGATAATATTCCTCTAATCGACGTTTTTTTTATCCGTTTAAATTAGATTATGACCGTAGTTTCAGATATCTTTGAGGTTGCCGGCTTCATAGTAAATAATACAACGACTAGTAAACAGTACAATTCAAAATGAAAATGTATGGGTTTTTCAGATCCTTGCCATGGGTTATTATTATTAACATAAAACTATAAATACATAGGTTTATTGTACAAGTTCTCTTATAAGGGTTTATTCATTTATTCAAAGTAATAGTATTGAGTCCGATCGACACCACCGGTATTAGAAAGCCGCACAAATAGATGATAAATATCAATATGGCGGACCAAGCAGATGAGTTTGACAGAGGCTCTATCAATCAGACGCGGTTGGTTTCCCTTCTGGACCAATCCGAAGCGCCTTCACATCCTTCAAGTGCCAATAGGTTTGGTTGAGGTTGACACATGTTAGTCTTTAAAAAATAGCTTTATTCGTTAGAAAGTAATCATTAAATTAATTCATTTACATGAAAATAGGTTTGATTTAAGTAAGAATGGTGAATTTTGTTAGGTTATTTTAGCTGCACTTGAAGGCACACAAACCTCGTCTGACCAATCATCTCAAATCATCCGCCATCTTGTTAAATATACATGCAGTTGTGAGGCATTCATATCGTTGGCGGTGCTCAGACTCGTCTGCTTGGTCCGCCATCAGGTGTCTGGCATTCTTATAACCGCAACGGTTCGATACATAATCAATAACAACCATTTTTTTATATGTACCTACCGATTTCGAATAATTAGGTGACAATTTTTATAATTGTAAAAAAGGAGGACAAACTTTATATTAATTATTTAATACGGTTTGGGGATTAATTTTCATAAAAAAGGAGAACATTTATAAGAAGACTTTTCAATGGAGGAAAGTTGGTCAATTTACGAATAAGTACACTTACGTATTTTGGAAGATTTTTAATATTACTTCATAATGTAACAATTTGAAGAAGATCAATTAACAATAAAATAATTTAAAGATGTTGAATCATCGAATATAAGTATGTAATATCATTTACCTAAATTCAGTCTATGATTTTTGAATTTTTAAATGTGACTTTTTGAGTTTTTTTTTTAATTAACAACCTTTTTAAGGAAGGATTCGTTAACTTTTATTAAATAACCTTACAATGATATGAGCAATTTTATAATTGGTCCAAAATCAAGTATACGTGATGTTTTTAGAAAATTGTCATAACTATCTACTACTTGCATACAGATTGATTATTGAACGCTAGAAATAATGTTTTGAAAATGTGATTTTCTATGTAGTTTTGTAATATATAATATAAATATGTGTGAAATATAAACTAATTGGCTCGATTTAAAAATCGTTACTAGGATATATAAATATTTTTTTGCACTAATTGTTATGGATAGATAATAAATGCATTTTAAGGCTATCGTTTCTAGGCACTCTCATTGCATAATGTTTAAATAATTATAATAAAAATTAAAAGCTAGATCTGATTTCCTTGCCGTGGAAGACTATCTAAATATAATGTGGAAGATTAGAAAAAAGAGGCAATAATATCACATAACCATAGCTCGTTAAAGATGCCAAAACTGTTTTTTTTGCATTGGAGGACTGCAACGATTACCTTTATTTTTTTTTAATTGTATTATTTTATGTGAACAGCAAATTCGAATCCTGGAGAGATGGGTTAATTTATAAGCTAATAATTGTATTATGTTATTAGATTGTTCTGGTAATATTCGAAAATTCCAACAATATAATTATACAATTCAATAAATAATAAAAAAGTAATTGTTGCAGTGTCCAGTTTGGTAATTTCGGTTCTGGCATTCTCTTGGCCTAGGTTTGCACATGAGACTTTCTTTGCAGACTTCGTAACTCCATTTAAATACCATGCAATTTTTAATATGAAAATCCAGAAATAAAACTTAAGCAAAAATCATAATTTGTATTTTCATGCACCCATTTGAAAACTATAAATAAACTCCATTTTAAATAGGTTTCATTAAATAAATGTTGAAATTGATTATATATCTATATGTAAACAAAAATTAATTATTATCAGACCTTATCAAATGTGGGTGTGATGGAGTACTTTGACGTATTCGAGCTTTGCAACGATTACTTTAATAATATTACTTGATTATCTACAGTGTAGATTCTACAGTTATCATACATCAAATATTATATTCATGGGGCAAAGTATAAAGTTGAATGCAAATTTTATTATTATTATGATCTTATAAGATGGTTCTATTAGTATCCGAATATTCAAATAGAATAATACTTTTTACTAATCAAAAAGCCGAGCAGTGCTCTACAATTGTGAGCATTTAAAAACCTCTAGGTCTGATTATAATATAAAAAATGTGTAATTTAAAAAAGTCTGCTTCTTTCAATTGTAAAATTTGGCAAAATTACGTAGTCTGCAAAGAAAGCCGACGATATAACAATGAATCACAGTGAAAAAATGTCGTTGAGCAGTTTTACATGGTAAAACTGTAACTCTAATACTTTATTCTAAATTAAAGACTATTCGCTTGTCAGTTTCGTTTAAGGAGAGTATTGAAAAGGGCTCTTCTTAATGAAGGAGGAGGAATTGGAGCTGAAGGATCTGCGCATTGATGTACCAGAGCTGATAAAGCGATGGGGGCTCTTCTGGATATCAGAAGACCAGGTACAAGGACTCTACCATCGGCTGTCCATCCCAAGAAGACTTTTTCGCAAACGGCCTGAAGACTGTCCTTACACGAAGACTTCCCTGGCCTTGCCAAACCCGCTTCCCAATATTTCAATTTGCCTCCGACTGTTCCAAAGTGCGTGAGATCGACATCACAAATCACCAGTTTTGACTGCTTGAATTTTTCCAGCAGTTCCATGATGAGGACGGCAAGTCTGGCTCTCCTGTCCCATTCATCGCTGGAGTCTTCCAAAGAGAACAGAGCTGAGGATTTCTTCATGGGTTCGAAATACTCTACAGCATATATAGAGCCACAAGTTCCGACCCTTTTCGGAAACAGATCGGTTGTTTGAAAAAGCATGGTGAGGAGGTAATCATTACTCTGCAACAATAGCCAAACATTATCCATTTCAGTTGCCCTTCTGGCGGAGTCTTGGATCCGGAAAAGCTCATGTTTCTCTTCCATGGGAAGAATGCTCAAATCTTCAGCTTGCTTGTCGCTTATGCTCATATTGAGTTTGGCATGTACCAGGGATTTTATCATAGCGGTGAATTCTTTATCAGATGGATAATGCCTCTTGTTACGTTCATCTACCCAATATATTGTGTTTGTCGGCTCTATGTATTCGGTTTTGGCTGATTTAAAAACTATTTGTTTGCCATCTAAAGCAGCTGTGAATATTGTTTCAGCCCCAATAGAAGAAGTTCTGCAAGACATGGTTTGTACTGCTTGTAATACACATAACGGTTCGCAAAGATTTCCAATTGCTTCTCCGGACATGTGTTCTATGCACTGAAAACATAAAAAAATATATTAAAATATACCACCTCAAGTTCACAGAAAATATTATAAAAGTCATATTTAACTCTTTGGTTTAAGTGAGTAAGTTACAACAACGTGTTAATTAATTGTCTGTCGGTGATTTTAACTATTACTAGTTACACAGGTCACCGACTTAATAATAGCCTCAGTGTTTAATACAGGAAATCAGTGTAAACCTGTATCAAAACGATCGATTGGGATTTTATTAATATTATTCTAGATCTCCCAGTCGTAATAATTGATCGTATAATTTTAATGATAATGAAAAATGTAGTAAATAAATAAAAAACAAAGAACCTTGTCATATTTTATATTATAAATTCCCTAATTCACTCTTCGCCTACTCTCTTTATTTCTTATATTTGTAGAGCAAACTTTTAAAACGGCCAACTTCAAGATAATGAACCGTATTCAATATAATAGTGCAATAAGAATGTGTTAATGAGTCGTGTGTGTACGAATAAACTAGAGCTTGGTAGTATTGGTGTACACGCATACGCACCGCATGCACACACTCTCATTACATTATTATATTAAATACGGTCCTATTTTATATTCTGCTAGGATATGACCAATCATAGTCGCTTGCTTGTTCAACTATTTAAAACATTTTATATAGAATCTTTGCATTTTAAATATTATTTATTTATAAATACATATATTATTATATCATATATCAGTACCACTAGAGCATTACGGGGGATCCCAAGTCGCAGAGATGATAATGCAGTTAAATATATAAATTAATTATAATTTCACATCAATGAGGATGACTATTTCAAAGGGCACAAGACTTTTGTGTACAGTGGTAATTATTAAAATAATTTTATTACTAATGGAAATCCTTGAAATTGTCATCACAAATCATAATATACCCGAACCCTATTTTTAAATAATATTATATTAAATTATAATTAACTTACCACTCTGTCTATTTGTTGTTGAACATGCATATTTATACATAATAATCCCCAGTGTAGTAATAAAACTATGGCAGCTGCTGATGATAATAATGCTCCTAGAAGAGCTCCAGCCTTCTTCCATGCTCCTCTTCCCACCCTCATTATGACGAACTATCCCCTAAAATTAAAATGTTTTTAAAACACATCACTTGATTATTAAGTAATGTATAAACCTCGGGTATTTTCTTTTCATCTTGGCGTGTTTTTCCATCACCATTCAAATTCATCTTTGTTGTGTTGAATAATCCATGCTGGAAGGTATTTTGAATTATGTAATGCGGGGGTTGTTTTGGTGCAATGCGGGGTTTTCGGGGCAAGGGTGAATATCACCCTATTTATCACATCCAGGCACACAATAAATTATATATTATTAATATAATAAGTAATGGTGGAGTTGCTGTGGAACTAAACTGGGTGTCATCCCGATTCCATAGCAACTGACTACATTTGCCGGGCAACGAAATAACATGCGGGTGAAAACGCATAGGAATGGGGACATATTTATACCCGGATTTTGAAAATAATAAAATATAATCATTGCTTGGTTTTATATATCTATCGAGTAATGCGTCAGAGGCAGAGATGTGCCAAGGTCAAACGAATATCATAGTATTTTATTACAATTTCTTATTAATGCATTCATATTAATAAATTCGAGTTATTATGATTAATCGATCGTTATATTACTGTTTTTACATCGCTTCATTATAATGCATTGGGAAAAAGTATACTACAATATTCGTTTGACTTTGGCACATCTCTAATTAGTTATGAATTAGTTATTAAAAAATTATTATCTCATTATATCAACCTCGTGGTACAGAACCTTCGTTTCCTTTACAAGGTGTCTTCCAATAAAATTAAAATATTCTAAGCATAGAATTAGAAAACCTATAATTACTGTAAACATTTCGGAGGCACATGGCTCCGAAAGTGTGACAGTGAGGCTTACCATTTTATATATTTTCTTTTTTTTAATTTAAAATAATTTGGACAATTTTATTAAAATAATTTGAACTATTTTAGTTTTATAATTTTACAACAAATATTTTTCTTCATATACGACCTATGTTTGGAATACGACCCTATAATGCAGTCATAAATGGTCCTTAAATCTTTCACACTTATTATTTTTAAATGGATTATTTCAATTCTATGCAGAAACGGGACGGATTCATAGGATCGTATTCAATATTATAGTGTTTTAGTGAGTCGTGTGTATACGAATATACTTCGTACACACACACCATTTAGCACAAATATTCTATTGAATACGGCCCATACAATTTATTTATTTATTTGCATATAAACGCTCATAAGAGATATATTATAAAAAAATATGTATAAAATGTAAGTAATAAGTAAGGTATAACAAGCCCTGTAGGTGGCAGAATTGGTGGAAAAGAGTTCACCCAGGTGCGCAAATTAGTCTCAATAACAATGTGATTTTTTCCCTTTATGGGAACGGATTAATTTCTTATGGGTAAAATATTAAGTATATGAAATGGATATTTTATTATTTGTATTCATAATATCCCAATTGCAATAGTGAAAGTGAATATTTTTTTTTATTCAATTGAATCCATGGGTGCAGTATTTGCGCCTGATCTTCTGAGCCATTAAAATAATTTAAAAAAATGTTAAATTTGTAAATTTAAAGCTCTCGTTTCCCATCCCTCCAGTAAGTAGGCTCCATATTTGGTGTCAGCTGTTTTGCTTGACTTTGCGCATGCGTCAGTTAGTTAGAGTTGGCGCACTAGTTACAATACTCGGTAGTCCCGGCTTGGGAAATTATATCTCGATTTAAGTAGTTAACCTTATAATGATTGCGAACAATTATCACACAAAAAATATACATAATCAGAGTGAGAGAGTGGCGGCGATAAGCAGCGATGGAAAACAGTGGAAAACAAAACATTTATCCGTGGAAAAAGTAATCTGGATGAACTGTATAGTATAATAAATTATCATAATATGTTGTGATTGGTCTAGTTTGGTGTAATCCAAGTGAGATTTTTGTTGAATGTATTAATTAAATCGCAGACAGGAAAGCAGGTATTGTATAATACAAGTATTTGAAATATTACAAAAGGTCAAGGTCAAACGCCAAATCAATAGTTTAAGGATCAAAAACCACGAGGATACTATTTTTTTAATTTTATATTCTATTTTAGCACAATTATTCTAGTGTATTTAGTACGCACAGCCTTCATTATTAACCTTAGTATGGATATGGATGATTGTGGGTCAATTTTAATTACACATAGTACATTATTGAGTATTAAACACGTTTAATATATTTTTACTACACAAATTAATTTACGATAATTTGAAAAATCGCGCCTTTTATGAACTAGAGTATTTGATAATCTTAATATATATACCTTGAGAAATATGACGATTAAATAAAACATTATGAAAAAACGATAGTTAAACTTCGTAGTCGTAAAAAAAAGAGATTTAACTAACTAGTTTCAGTTATTCCTTGTAGATGTCACCGCAAATTGTGAAATAAAAACAGATATTACCATATTAATATATTCAATAAATTAATATAGTAAATATTTAGAAATAACCACAGGTAAAACTTGTAATTTGATAAAATAGTAATGACTTTTTTAATACCTTGTATCGACGTTGTCAAGGGGTTGTATACAATATTAATATTGTTTATAAATGAAACTTTATATGATATTTTTATAAGCAGTATTAAGATACTTTAAAAGGTTTTTTCTCTCAGTATTTATCTTCCAATACAGAAAATCAGAGTAAACCTGGGTCAAGACGATCAATCGGATTGTATTAATATTATTCCCGATCTCCTAGTCGACAGTAAACGATCATTGAGTGGGATTTGAACCCAAAAAAATTATTTGTAACCTAACCATGAATATAGAATAATAATATTATTATAGCTCTTGAAAAAAATATATTTTATAGGGTTAAAGGAGATTTGACGTGGTTGACCTTCTTCTAAGTTTGAAGATCAATTGCGCAAAATTGACTCAAGATATGAATAATATTTTATATATTTCGTATAGAATATAAGCACACATGTCTATAAGCACGCACCTTTATATTATATAAAATACCGAGAAGCTTCTAGAACATACGGATGCTTTTAAAATACGTTTTTACGTTAGAATTTCATCAAATATTGTTGTAAAATTGTGCAAAGAGGTCACTGGAATTTATATCTGGAGTACAAAAGAATACAAAATAGTAAGTAGGTCAGAATGCACTTGACCTTTACGTAATGAAATTTCTAGATCAATACTATTTAAGAAAAATCTCGCTGCTTTTCGATCCGGATCATTTCCATTTCGTTTATATGTAAACCTTTGATCATGTACATATTTTGGAATCAGGTATAAGATAACAAAACACGAGATTGTCATACACGTGTCATCAATTTTTATATCGGACATGTGTGACTTTTAATCTTATTTTTTTTTGGCAAATTAGATAGTGAATGCGTACGAAAATTCCCAATGCAATTGATTGATATTCTTCGTAAAATATACTAGAAATGTAAGGACATTTAAGAATGCGAGGATTAAGTTAAGTTATCTGAAATTGACAAATAATTATAGAGCGTTCCCATTATTGGGAGAGATACTAATTTGCACAATTCATATATTATTTTGTACATAATTGATCAATTTTCATATAAATTATATGTGTTCTCATTTGTGTTAATAGTTATTTTCTAAGAAAAACTAAATATTATGCTTATGTTTTTAATGTTTGTATAAAAATAGTTATATATGGGTATAAAAATAGTTTATTGGGAATCTGTGCCTAATAAAGTTAATTTTAATCAATGAATGTGTATATGAGATGAAAATTATAAAAAACATTTACCCCATATAAAATCTCACAAATAATAATGCAACGACTTGGCAAAGAATTTGCCCACCTGGGTGATCTCTTTTCCACAAATTCTGCCACCTAAAGGGCTTGTTTAGGAGCGACCTTATACAGTAACATAGTGATGGCTTCTTAATTTTATTTTATATACATCTTATACAAACATTTTATATAATATGATAATTAATTTTTATATACTTTTAATTTGTGTTTATACATTTTTTTTATTTTCCTCTTGTCTGTAAAAAAAAGCTCTTATGAGCGTTTATATGCAAATAAATAAGTTTGCTTTGAAAGCCCTCCTTTGACTAGTGATGTGCCAAGGTCAAACGAATGTCATAGTATTCTTTTATAATTATTTATTAATGCAATTATATAAAGAAATTCGATATCATTATGATTGATCAAGCGTTATATTAGTGTATTTATATTACTTATTACACTTTATATTACAAGAGTCTTTGATTTGGTCAAGGCTTAAAGGGGGGCTTTCAAATCAAACATATCAATTGTACTGGGTAAATATTTTTTTATAATTTTCACATTTAATATAAATTTAACAATAACAATAATACGACACAGGAGAAAGATTTATATTTTGTTGTGATGCGAATTTTGTGCGCAATGTCAACTAGATCCAGCGTTTATTTTTGGACAATGATCGTCATCACGTGAACAAGCCAACAAAGTGGTGGGTTATTAATAAAATTTAATAATAATAAACTGTAGTTATGTGTTGTTAACCTGTAGGCAATACAGATCGTCGGTCTTTTTGAAGTAATGTGATTTATTTGAGAAGGGAAGTTCATAAATACACTTTACGGATATCGACCACCCTGTATTTATTATATTCTGATAATTGTAATAATATTATACTAAGTTTTGTATGACATTGTTGCTATTAATATAATCCGCATATTTAACGTTCAATCAATTTTATATTTAAAAAATGTGTATACAACATGTCTTTTATTGATACTCAAATAATTAAATGTAAGGATTGGTACATTAAATGTAACACAACCACACCTTCATTAATGGTCCAAGTCTGCTAGCTAAACTTTTCAATTTTTAATTATTATTTTAAAAAGATTGTGAATCTTGCGTATTTACTTATTGGGTGATTGACCGCCTGATTTGAATTTGTATTATTATAAGCATACGTCTTAGAATTAATGAAACAACAATAGTACGTAAACAACACACACGGTCAGCAACCTGAGAAATTATGAAAACATGTTTACAATATTAGTTCTTGTTGATGCAAATACGGTCAGCAACCTTAGGAGTTATGACAACATAGTTGTTTATTGTTTATTCATTTGAACTTGACCTTGAAAATGAATTTTGTTTTTGTTTACTCATTATAATAACCGAAGATTCACAAACTGTCATAATAAATTATTTTTTTATACGAAAAAAATCTTAGGCCCTTTTTATATATTTTTTAATGATCGTACTGGCATTACATAATTACGATAAAAAGATTTTAGTGTCACTCAAAAACATGTTGTATAATAATGAGTATAATTAAACACTATAAAAAAGTCGCGAAGAAATAAATACATGTAAGAAAATAAGTCATACACGTCTTTTTATAGAACGTTTAATTTTAAATATTTTTTTTTTAGATTTTGTATAAAATGGTGACCACACACGGACCATCACAGACATGTACAATAATATGTATTTTTTGACACACAAACACACAAAAAATATTTTTTATGCAAATAACATTTAATAATATTATATTATTTAATACGTTACGCATTTGCAACGTAGTGTGTCTACAAGATATGAATGGGCCTTTACGAAGAACACAGACACCGAAGGCGGCTGTTTTACATGTAAATTCTGACTGAATTATTAAAAATACACCAAAACAATATAAAGAAGAAATTTAGAGGGTTAAATATTCTACAAAATAGTCTAGATAAACATATACATATGTTCAAAAATGACCTCGTTAGAACCAACGGCAATACGGTTTTATGAGTATGTTCTTTCGTTTCATTGTTTTGATATTTAGCCTAGAATTTATTTATAATAAGCGGCCTTTAACCAACGAAAAAAAAGGTTTGATTGTGGAAATAAGGGTCAACTTATAAATTTGTATATATTAGGTCCTCTTTAATAAAGTAAAGCCCCAAGCTTTTTCTTTAAATTTGTATCAGTAAAAAATTTCAAACAAATCAACGTTTGACAATTTTTATTTAGTAACAACATATTCAATATATTGTTATATAATTTAATATTGATAGTTTCAAAGACATATCCCACTTTCTATGCACCCTAAGGGGTGTCAGAGATATTATAGGGGTCCTAATTGACACCCATATTAATAATGTAATTGATAGACAGTCCCTACATACCAAAATGGATTAATTAAATGATATTTTTAGAATATTTAGTAGTTCGCAACGACCTTCAGGAGTTACAGCATGAAGTTGAGGATGTTTACTGAAAATCGATACCACGTGCCGCTGATTTCATGCCGTACTAAAGATTACACCAAATAAAATTGGGCGAAAGTGTTGTTTAAAAATAGACTATAACATCATCGAATAATACACGTGTAAAATTGCTTTAAATACAAATGTATTTTAAATACGTATATCTATAATATACAATACCTATTGGAACTATTTTGGTTGAATAGTTTTCAAAAAGGTTACTTACCTTGATGCAGGTAAAAATATATATGGATTGTAAATATATATGGATATTGTAAAATAATTCTGACAAGGGTTAAAAAATCAATACGTATTTTTACAAGAGAATTTATATTTAAATGTGTATTTTTATTACCACGCAAACATATATTGTTCCATTTTAGAATATGTGAAAAAATATATATCTATCTATAAAAATAGCATTCTTAGTGAAAATATAAGTAAGATTCACAGGACCATATTAAATACAGACAATTAATTTAATATAATCAAAGTGTTAAATAAAAAAATCGATATATTGTTATGTAATGGTTATTTAATCGAAAAGTGAACAGACTATCTTTAAATACTTGTACTAAAAGACTCACTTTTGAATTGTGTCATTCTACTATTAAAAGAGCAAAATTGTGCAATGGACGCCAAAAATAATTTGATGTACATTGTTTTAAGATCCCAAAAATAAATAACAAAAATCTAAAATTTTGTATTAAAATAAAAATCTTTACATGAAGTTATAAGTACGTTACAAAACATAATAATTATTGTTAATTTGTTGTTCTTCCATCATTAAATCTATTGTATCATTAACTTATAAACGTATTTACTAAAATCAGTTTTTGAGTTAAATAATATGTGTTTAACATCAATCCTATTGATAACAAAAGACGCATCTTTATCATTTGTTTACTTATAAAGATATTAAGTGAAAATTTATAATAATGTCACAGTCTTGTGCAATAAAAAGTAATATGGCATATTTAAAATAAATGTGTAACCATTCAGCCATTTAATAATATATTAATCGTTTTGAGAAATATTATTTTTTTAAATTATTCAAGAAAATTCTACCCTGCTCTAGTCTATTCGTACAAACGCCATCTAGCATGACTCACTAACCCACTATTATAATATTGAATACGGCCCATAGAGAAAGCTATGAAATGAATTTATTTAATTTTGTTCTTTCACCAACCTGTTCTCATACAGACACACACTTTCCTGTGCATTTGCTCGGCCATAAGACTATACAGGCCGTATCGACACCACCGATATTAGAAGGCCGGTCAAGTGGATGATAAATATCGGGATTGCGGACCGAGTTTGACTAAGAATCGACGGATTGTCCACCATATTGATATTTATACATCCAATTGTCTGGCATTCTTATTCGCGACAACGGTCGTCTTCAATATAAAGGGCCCCACAGACGATCAGTTGGCCTGCAGATATTTGCCTAAAAGGTAAATTGTAAAAGATCACACACCCACAGTTTTACAACTGACGATTTTTGTGAGAGGCTATTAAAAAGTTAGTCTGTGTGCGTGTGGACATTATCGAAATATCGTATCCGATGAACTGACACGCGACAATTGCTGGCAGACAATAACCGTTTATATGTGTGGCTTATGTAGATATTGGACTGCAGGTATTATCTCAATTTGCAAATAAAAATGTGTCATACACTTTTGGAACATACCCCTGTATTCTGAATGCATGCATACATTTAAGGAAGGTAACTATTCACACTTCCCCTCCTTAAATTTGACGTTTATGATGACACTTTGTGAATATGAACTTTATTGTGCAACTGACGTTACCGAATTACATTCGTTTTAAGAAAAATCTTCGATTGGTAGACCATGTACAGTAACAGGGAGACTGACTAGTCGAAGACTGGGAGCGATACTGATTCATATTCATAAAGTGTCAAATTTTAGGAAGGGAAGTGTGAATACGGGAATAATAAGGGAGCCGCCTTGTGGCCCAGTGGTTAGTGTAACGGATTCGTGAGTGAAGACTCCCGGGTTCGATTCACGGCACCGGAGTCACTTGGTAGATCTAGCTTAGCAAACTAGATCTTAAGTACTCATTGCTGTGTGGTGGCCTGGGAAACCATCTCTACTATATTCTCCCGTAAAGGCCAAGGTGGCCTGGCCAACCCCTTATAAAGGGACTCCCGTCAATAGGGAAGGCGTCACGATATATATATATATAAGTGTGAATAGTTGCCTTCCTTAAATGTATGCATGCAGAATACGGGCGATAGTACGTCAGTTCGATATTTTCCTAGGAATTTCGCTTCCTCATGTTCTTGTACGACTTGAAGGCGGTGGCGCGGCAGTATACTTCTGTCTCGCCTCCACTTGTATACATCAAATTTAAAAATATAGAACAATAAGACGTGCTCAGTTCCCTACAACTGTTAATTTCTTGCTCTGAGTTGTTTTGTCTGTCTAATAAAATATACCATATCGATTCGCACCTGTCATAATTTATGCATACGTTGAAATTCAAATCGGATTCTCACGACGCAATTGCATTTCTCTTCGTCTTGACGCCATTCCGTATGTGACAATTGAAGAGTATAATATGGAAGAAGACAAGCATGATGAAGAGAAGTAGTAGGTCTATAGAGTCAGCTGTTTGGGAGGGCAGTGTGTGGTAGATCGCGGCGCGAGGTAGACGTGCTGTGCTGGGTCAACGGGGGTTCGACCTTGCCGCGTCCTTCCCGCCGCATCTCCTGAAAACAACCCCTGAAAGTCAAACTGAACCATCCAGGATCATCCACAGTCATCTCCACCACACACCACCAGGGTATGAATCCTTTTTTCAACACGCACACTAACAAACAAACACCAACACGTACCTACACTGTGACATTTCGGTGTCGATTATACAATATAAATTACTATTATACAATTTGTTTTAATTTAATTTATAAATATGCGCGCGCCGGCGAGTTCAATGTTCTCAGTTTGAATTCTAATTTAGTCCACACTAAATGCGCTTTAAACATACGCACTATTTTAGGTTATTTTATTCAATTAAATCATTTTTGGCACCGGCTTCCGTTTTAAATATATTTTAATTGAAATGGTAGACGTGACCCACAGCAGCAGACTCGATTTCATTGTGTATAGTTATATATATAGATGCCACCCTTAAGCTACCGGGGGCTGCGTGGGGTTGACAGACCCTTTCTACATTCCTTCGCGCCTTTTATACAAAAAAAATATATGATAACGTCCGGTATAAAATGGACATTGATGATAGGTAAAATGTTTTGGCTTAGTTGACTTTTTTATACATGACTGTCATGTGTTCTCAATTCGTTTGCCAATTATTTTGTTTACTTCAATGACAACTGAAGAATTCATTCAGTTGTCAAACACACAACGGAGAACAACACCGCTTGAGTATGTATTTTTTTTATTACTTGCATATTAAATTTTCAATACATCTTGCATATTTATCGCAATACATAAATTCACAGATACCATTCTAGTTTTTTTTTCATATGTTGTTTAAAAATTTCATTTTCAAAATAAGTAAATCAGTATTGTTTAAATGTTGCATCTAGTTTGTATGTAGTTTAAATTGGGCGTTCAATTCCATAACCATGAACTCCACATTGACCTGTTTTGAGTAGAACGACTTTAGACAACACAATTCTAAAATCTCCTTTTTATCAATAGACCTGCCATTATAATCCTCATGAGCAGTACATTAATTTTTTTTTAAATAAATCAATTATTGCGACTGGGAGATCGGGAATAATATTCATAAAATCCCGATCGATCGTCTTGATCCAGTTTTACTCTAATTTCCTGTATTGTAAGGTAAATACTTAGTTATTAAGTCGGTGACCTGTGTAACTAGTAATAGTTAAGATCACTGATAGACAATTAACACGTTGTTGTGTATAAAAACCCTCTCAAAAAGCTCCTAGGGACGTTAATCAATATAAAACAATAATTACAACACGTTGAGTTTGTGCTTAAGAAACTGAAAGTTTCAATTATTTTTAAGCCTTTTATGATATGGTAACACTATAAGCAAAAAATAATTTACTGTAAAGCTTGAAGTTTGCTAGTTTTTTAATAATTCTACAATATCGATAGTGTGAACTGTCAGAGTATTGGGACCACGATCGGCCGAAATGTTAAAAAAAGGAGAATATCAAAATATTAAAAATTGTTAATAAAAAAATGCTAAATGAATAGGCTACAACAGCTTGGCAACAAATTTGTGCACCTGCGTGAATTCTTTTCCACCAATTCTGCCGTTTACAGGGCTTGTTTAGGAGCGACCTTATTTAGTAACATAATAAATGATTGCTTCCTACACCTTACTTTATTTATATATAGTCTATTCATACTATTATATATATATTTTATTATTATTTTTGTCTTGTCTGTAAAAATGTTCTTATGAGCGTTTACATACAAATAAATAAATGCAAATTTGCCCATTAATTGAGAGCGGTGTCGATAATGCTTATCATAAAATATGTTAACTTCAATTGAACGCATCTTATATATTATACATTGTATTGTGAACTATTTTACGCTGATTGATACGGATGAATTAGTTTATGATTTATTACAATAATAGTCGATAAATTATCATATAATAAGGCGTTATATCTTTTCGCAGTACGATAAACAAACCAAACTTCACAGTAATTGCAGAGAGATAAATATTAAGTTTAATGGCATAGTGTTTAGGGAAAAAGTAGACATACAGTAGTAAAATGATACTTGTTTAGCATAGTTCGTTGTGACAAAGTTCCTGAAGCGAAACATCCGTCACGGTACCAGAACATCTCTTTCTATCTTCTATATTATAACACCAAGTGCTAGACTTTATGAATAATAATTTGCCTTCATTTTGCTTGTTGGTGGTAAAAGCTCTCGATGTCTACGGTCACATAAACTCTAGTTGTGTACACAATTTCACAAAATTACAAGAGTCTGCACTTGCATATTGTCTCCTCTTTAGTTTTAGACAACGGATGCGACTCATAAAACTCGTCGGCTTGTATTGTATCTATAAAAAGATGTATCCCTTGCGAAATTATTAATATTTATTATATAAATGCACGTGTGCGAACAGAAGAACTTGTCCTTGTTGAAGATTGTAACGTTGGCACTTCATTCAGTTTGAAAATATCGCATATCCACATATATAAAGTTGGCAAATCATCTTGCGATTATACATATCGATACAATTTCGACCATTTATGTGTTAATTTGTGATGATAACTGTGTGCCCTTGGTAGTTTTAACTGACAAACGATGGCTGAGTGTCCCCTTAACTTGTGGGGAGATTGTCACAGTCTCGGTTCATTAAATTTGGCTTTTGACTCATACTATTGAGTAATAAATATACAGATCTCAATTGGCAGGCACGTGTGGGTGTTCTGTACTAATAAATAGAGCTCCACACATTATCTTGTCAGATAAAAATTATATCAGAACGATCAATCGACAGGTATTGTCCTTACAGAAGGCCATACACTTTTTCAGTGTCCTTGAATAAATCAGGGTGTGAATTTGACTCCCTAACTCCCAGGAGACACATAAAAAATAATTAAGTTACGATATTTTTCAAGTACTATAACATGTACAGGTTTTTTTTTAACAAAATCACCTTATTAAATTTCAAATTCATCAAACGAAGGGTTTGGATCGATTATTTGAAAATCTAAAGTATAAAATGATTTTTAAAGTACATAATAGATGAAACATTCTCATTGATTTGATAAAAATACGAATGTAAAAATGATAAAATCAAAATTAAAATAATGTCTTTACAACGACGAGAGAGTTGACACATTGACGTGAAGTTGGTCGCGAATCAATGTATGAACTGTCAAAATTACCAACATAATTATGCTGAATAAACCAACTTATAAAACTACAATCATTGAAAGATATAACTAGATCCAAACTCTGATTTTGTTGTATGTATTTTAGAATAATTTTTTTACTTAGAAGTGTAAAATATTCTATCTAATATCTTTGTTTATGGGTGAAAATCTTGAGGGGTGAAAAAGGTTGAATCCAATATGTACCTACAACATTTTGTTTCAAAATTAGTTTGTGAATATATTTTAAAAGTTGCTGACCTAAAACAAAAGGGTTATGATATTAATAAACACTTCCGTTCCTATTCTTCAATAATCGATTAAAATGTAGTCTAATAAGCCTTTTATTATGACATTGTTGATGTATGTACATCCAACAAGAATGTTTGATAATAATGTTGTTGAATGCAATTTTGAGTCTCTGCTCATTACATTTTACATAATCAGTAACAAATATATAATATGTTTTGATTGAAGTAACCTGAATAGAGCTGGAGTGTATTCAATTATCTGATATCCAAAGCTGTTGCGGTGATATGCGATCCCGAAGTGATAATTAAGTCGTCCTGGTGGGTATGGAAATGTGGTAAAAGGTTGTCCTGTGTGTATTACTATCATGGTTTATGTACCCTTTAAAAGGTATTCGAAGACCATCTTTAGCCTTCCGTCATTTAAAGGCCGCCTTCAACATCTTCAACGCGATGCACTGAATACAGAATGCGTATTAAAAGTAATGGATTCCCAGGCATACGTCACCATAAATACGATAGTAGAGTTACTTAGCTACACTTATGATTGGTTTTTTGTTAGTTAATGCCTCATCTGAGCCTCGGGCGAGGCACTAACTAACAATAAAACGATTAAAAGTACAGCAAAGCAACTCTATTACCGTCTTTACGATGTACGTTTACGCATACAATAACATAACGCAGCCATTTTGAAAATTGCTCCTACACCGAAAAATTCAAGGTGTTTTAAAAAAATATAGTGTACAGGATTTAGATATGTATATTATTTATATTGCCACTTTATTATGCAATATCTTAAATAGTTCTAAAGCTTGTAAAAAATACGAAATTTAATATGAATGTGCAACAAAATTAAAAAAACTTCAGAATTTCTGTAAATGAAGCATTTACCTTTGGATCAATTGAATTTTATAACAATTTAAATAAATATATTTCAACTTAACCACTTATTTATTTTTATATACGCAACGTGTTGATTAATTGTCTGTAGGTGATCTTAACTATTACTAGTTACACAGGTCACCGACTTAATAACCAGTATTTACCTTACAATACAAGAAATCAGAGTAAACCTGGATCAAGACGATCGATCGAGATTTTATAAATATTATTCCCGATCTCCCAGTCATATTAATCGAACATTTTTTTTATTTACTTGAGCGGGATTTGAACCCATGACCACAGTATTTGTAGCCACGCACCTTATCCTCTGGTATTTACATAATTTTATCATATTTCATTGAATCATGATGTGTCATGTTTTTTTTTAAACTAGCTTCAGTTTGCATTTGAATGCATTTTTGTCAACATTCAAAATCAACACAATTTTTTCAATATGCATAAATGAAATGTATTAATTTATATTCCAAACTTGGCACGTATATATTTGAATGATTTGTGAAAATATTTGCTTTTTAATAATATACTAGAAGAATCATACTAATTGTTTATGGATGGAACGTATTTTATGTCTAGGGATGATTTATATCTTTTAAACTATACCAAATATGGATGTGAAACGGGATATGAAAGTATTCTGGTCCAAGAGGCCAAAGCATAATATGAACTATAGACGAGTTCCGCCTACGAACAGCAGTTATATTAAATTAAAACCAGGCAACTGGCTGACAACAGGTGAAACCTGTTACCTGTAGATCAAATTGGCTTTATATCCTATCGTAAGGGTATTTTCTGAAAGGTCGATATTATGTAAGTTTCCTAAATACGATGAATTAACAACAGGTCATTTGTCGGATTATATAATCAATAATATTTTGCACACGTCCATTGAACCGACTTATTCAATAACTTAATCACGATAAACGATGTCATGTTTATATATTAATTATAAGTAGAATTTGCATATTAATAATACACATAGTTGGACTTCGATACTGTCTGGAAATTTTATATAACTGTTTAAATAATATTTTATTGATAAATAAGAATTGAGATTCGGTAATAGAAATGGTGATGTAGAATCTCTCATGACATTGAATTATATTTATATTTATTTTATTTTGCAAGCTGCCAAATCACGCAATCTTTACAAGTTTGTCTAGATTAAAAAAATACATTACAGGAAAATCATTAAGAAAATACAGTTGATGAAAATATCTACGACATATGTACGTCAAACTTTGTCAGTATATTTGCGGAATTGATATGATTTTTTTTATACCCGTGAGAAAATAAAGGATTTTTTTTATATTATCGGAAGCTTGAATTACTAATTTTCAAATAATTAAAAACGTACATTTTGAATACATGAAATTTAGATGCCAAAGTAGCTTGCAAATTTATTTTAATATCTTAACGTTGTTCTAATTAATAATTATTAGTATAATAAATGATTATTTACAAATTGGCTTCTTGGTTTCATATAAAAAATTATCAAGCAAATATTTTAATAACCCAAACTTAACTCAAAATAATAATTTGAATTGTTTGGCCTATAGATATACGAGGTAGAATCGTTGAATTTCTTTAAAAAAATTGTTTAGTTGGCTCACATATTAGTGAAAATCAAAATTATTTCATCTAATAAGAATAAGCCGCTGTCAGTCCAAATTAATCGATATGAAACAAAAATCATTACAGCTTGAACGATACACAATCTATGCAATTAGGTATTTATTTTATTTTATAATAATAAAATAAGACTCCTTCCGCTTAAAATATTCTCAATCAATTTTATATCCACATTGTATAAATTAATTATATTATTTTCAACTTGATTAGTCTTTATTGTGTTTTGAGTGCGAATATTTTAGGCCTTCCTTGGATCAGTGCTATATTTCGGCAATGAGTTGAATTATTAATAGTTAATATTAATTGATAGAAATTGTACTTGAAGCTGTTTTTATATTCTCGACCAAATTCAGTGTCCAAGTTATATTTATATTTAGTCTTGATTTCAATGCGGTTTAAATGCATTGTAATTGAAACAATAGTAGAATTTGCGGTGTAAGACGCAATAAATAAATGGTCGGCAAATAGTCCATGAACAAGGCACGTGTTTATAATTTTAAAATATTACAATAAATACACATTATCTTGTAATCTATTATTAAAGTATTAATTGGCCACGCGATGTTCCGAAAATAAGAATTTTATGAATGAACTCATTCGATTCAAGAGTGTTGCCATTTGAATTAAAACATTTATTTATGTTTTTACTCAAGGTATAAAAATAGCAGTTTATTAATAAAATGTTATAAGTACATACATAATTCAAACTAGGGGTGAAATATTTTTTTTATGATATAACTAAATAATTTTTGTTTCATTATTGTTTTTACAGTTTAATTATTGTTTTTACAGATCAGTGACGAGAACTCAGAACACACCAGAAGAAGAATCATCAGATGCAACTTGTTTAAAACATGCCCTGAACGCGATAATTAACAGACGATATAAGGTGAGTTAAATCTTTAAATTCAAATTATAATTTTATGGATTTTTTGTTGTTGTTAAAATGAGAGCTATTTAATATTATGTATTGACATATGGAATGTATCGAATGAACGGGTTTGATAAAAGTATTTAAGTACCTTGGTACCCACAATCCCGACCCTCGACAAGAGCTTTTGAAATGTTCTCTCAGGTCTGTGTGGGTCGTGTTTTAATAGAACAGGTTAAACCAGGTGCTTAATAAATATAAATATATTCTGTACTATCTAGATCCACAAAACCTATCCATAGAAATACCACAAGTCGGCGTTGTCATCAATACAATCGATTGAGTGGTTATTTTTGAACGCTTTAGAAGCACATTGTCACATTTTAATCAATTTGTCTAGTTTTAGTTTTATTATAATATCTTATTATTATACCTCGGATTAAATAGGTGCACTGAAGATCCTTGGAGCACTGGACACTGCACGGGTTACATATTTTTCATATTTATGGGAGAAATTATAATGTTGAATGTGACCAAATGTATGTGCAAATTTCAAAGATATTAATTTTATTAGATTGTTCTGTAAAAAATTCTTTATTAAATTTGAATTTTAAATCATTCATATAATACAAAACATCTTATGACTTAGACTTGGATATTATAAATCATTTTACCTATAACTAACATGAGAATAATATTTTTATGTGATATTAGAGATAATTAATATTAAATAATAAAAAGTATGGGAAAAACATAAAAAAACCCATTTAAAGATATGATACAACAAAAACAATTACAAAGTATTATGCTTAAAACTAAATAACATATTAAAACCAATTTTGAATCAAGTGAATTATTAAATTTTCTAATGATATCAATTTTGGAAGTTTATTGGTAAAATGAACATAAGTTTCCTCGAATCATATTTGGTTTTATTAACATTATTTATAAGTAATCATTATAATGAGAAAGTTAGTCATTTTAGTGTAATGTTTATTACTCAAATCTGCGAATCTCAAATGATTTACCCACTTATCCGAGCTTATTTTTTATGCATTATTTTATGATTTCATTGCCCATAAAAGTATTATTTACATACTTGCTATTTTTTAAGCAAAAGTACCAAAATTTACCTTAATTGTATTATTTATACGCGAAATTGTATGTAAAAGAATGTGTTTATATTAAATATTAAAATCATGTCCTTCAAATAAAGATAAAGGTCACCGCCTAGATGGCATATCTTAAACCCTCTTCTCACCCCCCAGGGGTGGGTTTTGATTAAATTCAATCTTCTTGTATAAAAGAGAAGATTTGCGTTTGAATATAAAAAAAATAATCAAACTACTTTGTACTACGTTTCGATAAATTACATTATTTTTTAATACCCCTTGATCAACAAATTATTTATCATACATTCATATGTTTTTATTAATAATGCTTTTAATAAAAAAAATGTATGATGATAATTAAATAAATAATTTTTCTCTTAAAATGAGTTATATATAATAAAAAATGTCGATGGTCAAAAAAATAGAGGCAAAATCATTTTTTTTTCTTAAATCTCAAGTTAATGGCACAACTACATATACGTAATATTAAAAATAAATTGGTAAATTAAGGGTATTCAACCTTTACGTAAGTTACGTAAGTCATTGTAATGCTATTGACATTCGTGGCGCTTGCGTACAAGACAAGTTACCTTTTGTTGTGGTATCATTACATTAATATTACACATGATGATTATTGTTTTATTTGATATTACCAAGCAGTAGATTTCTTAGAATTTTTCATCCGTAACTAAATGGCGTTGTGGCGCGTGACGTCCTGAAAGAGATGTTAATTTTCATCAATAAGTTAAATGTGGTCTACGTGCACCATTTTTGTAAAACCTACTCTTGTAAGTGTTGACTCTTGTTTATTTTTTGCGATCATAAGATTGTTGTAATTTACGGAGTACGTGATGTACGATACGTAGTGCTTCTTCACCTACGCTCACAATTTTCAACCGTACAATTGATATTTACTAAGCCACATTGTAAATTGGATCGGTCACGAAATTGTCATAGGCAAACGACCAACCCCCCCATTAAGACATTTACACAATAAGAGTTCTATTAATAATTATGTTGAGTGGTTATAATACACTAAAGTGTACCTTAGATATTTTGTCACTGTGCACACAAAAAACATATGTATATAATATCAAGAAAACATTTTGGCATAAGAATTCCAGATAACTGGATATATGTAGTTGTATCTCAGATTTATAACAGAACTAGGCACCTTAATATCCTAGCACCTCCCTTTTCCCGTACTAACATGTATGTTCATTTCTTTAACCTTTTGGCTGAATTCCCGGAGAGTAATCTATTAAACTCCTCTCTAAAAGAGTTTGTGGATAGGATGGTGAGAATGACATAACTTGTTTGTTGTTTTGTTTGTTTTCTTCTATTTATGTTCTTTTTTTATATTAAAAAAAACTATTATATATAAATTATTTGACTAATATGTATGATTGTTATGATGCCTTAGATCTTTCAGTTATGCTCAGGCTTGTTTTTGATTGAAAAGAATAAATATCAAGATGGTGGACCAATTGAAACAATTACTGTTGCCTCTATCAAACTCATCTGCTTGGTACACCATCTTAATATTTATCATTCACTTCTCTAGTCTTCTAATATTGGTGGTGTCGCTTGGATGTATTTGAATATTACTTTATACTTTGATATTAATATTTCAACAATTAAATACTACATACTGTGTTTTATAGCACATTTAATATTCTAATACTATGTATGTTTATTACTTTGAATAAATTATTACACTTTTATTGCTATTTATGTACATTAATAATTGTTTTACAAAATATGTATCCATCGCTTAATTATAAATGATCAAATAATTGCGAATTAAAGTCTCAATTTTTAATATATATAAGACACAATTAGTATTTTTTGTTAAATAATTAAAATTATTAATATGATCAAATAGTTTGACTTTGGAATCGAAATGCGCTAACGCCGCGAATGCAAAATGGGCTGAATTTTTTTACACTCAATAACTTCTTAAAATTATGATTATCTGGCTATCTTTTACTTTAAATCAAACACGTAATTATTTATGTTAAAAAGCCCGTCCATCGGTTACGAATGAGTCAAATAATTCCAACTATACCCGCATCTTTAAAGTAATATTTCCGTACTTTAACATAAACAGCCGTAAGGAGAAGGTTAACTTGTCTTTTAAATGCACTTGGGTATGCAAGTTGTGTTTATTTTATTTTCAAAAGTGAAATCAACACTTATCTTGTTTATTTTTGAATCCGCGTTTCTTGTAAGCCGAAGAAGTAATAAAATAAGATAAGATCGTATTATATATTGTCATTAGGAGTTCGGGAATAATATTGATAGAATCCCGATCGTTCCAGATTTATTATTGTTATTTTAGAGTCACTTTTCCATTAACAGATTAAACAGATCGCCAACAATTAATATAGTGAAATTAATCTTTTATTTTTAATATTTTATCCACGTCGATAACCTCTGCTTTTATTTAATAGAGTTATGTGTTTATTGAATTGATGATAAATAATCAATTTTAAGCGGATAGTTTTAAGTTGATTGAAATTAAAATAATAAGAAATAATATCATTCATGCATTTTGTTTGATGCTTCCAACAATGTAAGACTTTCAATTTAATTAGTTTTGATTTATTATAATTGTGATAACATTTCAACGGCCAATCCTTTAGTCTTATCGAACGAGGTCTGAAGAGGAGTGCATAATTTTTAATATAATCAGGCGAGGGTATAAATAATATTATTTCTTTTGTTGTAAAATGACGAACAATGCACATAAGATAATAAATAAATTAATGGTGATTGAATAAATGTATCGCTCGATATGGGAAGTTCATCAGTTGAGTTATCTCGGGTCGAACAACAATGCATTTTCCATAATACAATCTCTTTTGCCATATTGCCAAGTCTCGTGTGATTCTTCTATTATTTATTTTTTTAATATTTAAATTAAAAAATATTTAAACCTAAAATAATACTTGCTTATTTACATATATACTGCTGAAATCTAACATGGGACCGAACACAACCGCACAGCTTTCACTTCTTGTGGACATGTTCTGGTTTGGTGGTTTCAGTTTCTCACTATTAGAATATATATTAGAATAAATTAAAATTAATAAATCCTCATTTTATTAGCTAAGCGGTTTACGTAATATCAGTGAGTAATCGTTTGTATCACAAGTTAATATCAAGATGTAAAGTAAACGACAGGTCAGTGTGATTTGCGGTTGATATATCGTATGAACGATATATATATATATATATATATATATATATATATATATATATATATATATATATATATATATATATATATATATATATATATATATATATTTATTATTATTAAGAAAAAACAGTCGTCTGATGGAGCTTTTTAGAGAGGTTTTTCAGACACAACAACGTGTTAGTTTTCTATCGGTTATTTTAACTATTACTAGTTACACAGGTTACCGACTTAATAATCAGTATTTACCTTACAATACAGGAAATAAGAGTAAACCTGGATCAAGACGATCGATCGGGATTTTATTAATATTATTTCCGATCTCCCAGTCGTAATAACCGATCAAATCAATTTAAAAAAATCTTGACTTGAGCGGGATTTGAACCCATGACCACAGTATTTGTAGCCACGCTTCTTATCCCTTGAGCTATTACGCTGGTAAATTATATTAATTATAATACATGATTTGCCCTTATTTACTATTCTATACATAATCTCAAGAATGTATGAATCTATAATAAATTTAAATATATTAATAAAAACATGGTTCATTATATATTTTATTACTATTGCTGTATTGATTCAAGGGCGATTATATAATAAAGTAATAAAATAATAAAATAATATTGTATCCCTGGTATCGGTTTAACAATATATGTTTTTGCACTTGAATCACGCAGTAAACGAACATGATGCCTCAATCTATATTTTTAGATATTGAATACTACTATTTAATTAATTTATTAAATTAATTTCAGTAAATTATTCTTCAAGGTTTGTATTCTTGTTCTTTCAGTCGTGTAGTTCTACATTGTACATTAATTTATGTAATTCATACTATAAGGTTTTCTCTTGTTCTCTGTCTAAGTTCCCCGACATTAACATGGTCACTGTATTTATGTATATTTTATGTTTGTAATCTTCTGAAACTAGTATTTATATTAAATTTTTTATAAAGAAATATTTTTTATGTCAATGTTTTATTAAAAAAGTCAAAACTACAAACACATTAATAATATAACAATATATATAATTGAATATTATTTACACGAAGGAGTAAAATTACTACAAGGTAAAAATGTAATACATTTTTTAAATTCAACGTGAGATTTTTCTGGTATTTAAAAAGCATAATTTTGATCTACAAGGTCTTGATAATTTAATTACTTATCTATCTTTTAAATGAAATCATTTCTCAGTATTTACTTTTTATAAAAAAAGGAAAGTATACTCTCCCTTGTCCAAGTAATAACTTGATACTTTTTGCTTGAAAATATCTTATTCTTAAAAGACTTTTTCATTATATTTTAATCGATCGTCTCAAGCTTACTCTGCTTCCCTGGTGCATAAAAAGTGAATACTGGGATGATTATTCATGCATTACAGAGCCGTTTAATATAGGTACAACAATCATAGAATAATTTAATTTCTGATTAAGGTTCATTTCAGGAATGTATGAAATAAAGGTTTTTTTATAATTTAGACACGAATGTGATTGGTACCGATTATATTGAATAAAACTGCACATTTAACTCCAAAACGAATTATTCCGTGACGTAGAAACGTAATCAGACAATTAGTGTCAAACTCATCTGCTTGGTCCGCCATCTTGATATTTCTACTATTGGTGGTATCGATCATTCTCTATCTGAATAAGTAATTATAAATATTTTTTTTGCATACAGAGAAAAGCTTCAACATTTTGGAACATTCATGTGCATATTTCATAAATAAAAAAAATAATAATGAGACATTTATTAATGCTATTTCTAGCAGTGGCAGGTCACCTTGACATTGGGGGGCACTTGTTGATATAACTGCATTCTAAAAGATACCAAATTCTGTTTATTTCACACATTATTGTATTACAATACTGTCCGCCATTCTTGTTTCAAAATTAGAAGCGTGAAAATCTTCGACAGCCGAAGACGTGTTCGTGGATCCGCTGGCTTTGATCTCTTTGATATTCTATTCATCTTATGTCAAAAGGAAATTATTATTATATTATGTATTGGTTTAACGTAATCGTACGGATCATAATTGGATCCCCTCAATATATCCGATGATCACAGTGCGGTATTGAAAGGCGACTAATTGCAGTTGTACGATATCAAATGGCCGTGTGTCGCCCTGCGGTAGATATTTTTAGCGACAGGGCAACGAACCTGGGAACTAAGCTACTAAGACTCATTTTTAAAACCACTGGACATTATAAACAATTATTTTCATCCATAATATCCACTAATCGATGGGTGATTAACAGTTCTAGTGCAAGCTGATGTAATGAAGCGCTTTGATGTATTCGAGCTCTGCTATGATTTCCTTTATTATATGATTATTGTATTATTTTATTTGATATTTACACAAAAAAATATATATGATATACATCTACAGTTATCGTTATATTTAATATGAATGCATATTTTGACATCGTGTTATTCAAATAATTTATATTGATTGATTATTTTATTTGTTTCTCAAAACGAATGATTGAACGAATTATTCTCGTTATAAGAAATTTCACTACATAATCCAAACCTATATTATGTAATATTCAAACCTCAGCCAAGAGGGTGAAAAAACAGGTATTCAACTGCCCACAATTGTAGAGCACTGCACGGCTTACATTTTTATTATATTGCTTTATTATTCGGTAAAATGTGTTATTATATGTAAATTTGTGGATATTTACAGAACAATCTTAAAACATCTTAATTGATATTAAAACTGTAATCAAAACTCGGCCAAGAGGGTGAAAAAACACGCTTTCAATAGCCCACAAATATTGAGCACTGCGCGACATATATTTTTATCATATTGCTTTATTATTCGATAAATGTATATGTAATTCTATTAGATTTTTTGGAAATCGAAAGAACAATCTTAAAAAAATCAGTTAATATTATTAAAACTGGAATTATAAATTGATAAATTATTAATGTAGTGTATCAAAACTCGGCTAAGAGGGTGAAAAAACACGTTTTCAATAGCCCACAAATATTAAGAACTGCGCGACTTACATTTTTATTATATTGCTTTATTATTAAATGTTTTGTTCTATATTAATTTCAGGACGGAACAGAACCATTTTAAAACATAATAATATTAATAAAATATTTTTTATAGTTTTATTACTTTATAGTTTGTCCCACGAATGTATATCATATAATGTTTTGTGTAAATATCAGAGAGTTGAAATAAAATAATCCAATAATCAAGTAATAAAGCATTATTATAAAATAAATCAAACTTCGATTAGGTTTGGTTATATTACAATAAAGGAACACTTTGTTGTTTGTTTTCTTCTTCTTCTGTCCTTATGAACTGTAATTTTTTATATGAAAATTTGTATTAATAAACTATTAATAAGATAGTGGTTATTCTATTAATATATTATATATAATAATATGTATATATCAGGCAATGAGAAGTCACCCAGGTCAGAATTATTCCTTCCTCCTGTCTCGCATACATGCGTGGGTTGTCATGGTATCCTTTGCAAACACCATTGACTTCAAGTCACTAACCTCATCGTAAATTACATTTAAAACCACACTATTCCCGCTAAACTGATAAATAAACATTATATGTATATTACAGCATTGATTGCACGAGCGAATAAATTATAAAATCGTTCAGCGCCACACTCGATTGACTCTCAATTGTGCTTCATTAGAATTTATTCGCATCTTCAAGTGAGGTGAACGCCTCAACATACATTATTACACTTTATTGTATTATGATTTTACATAATTATTTTTTTCTATATATAACCACGAACTCAACATGCTTTTTATATTATTTGAAATGGGGATTAATATGGCAGATGTTTTTATAATAATAATTTTAATCTGCTTGCAGAATCCCTCCAATGAGACATTGTAAACAAACACGAGAGCTTTTTATTGGTGTTTGGTTCTAATCTCTCATTGGAGGGATACTAGAAGCAGATCATTCTAGAAACATATCGAAGGTATACTGCTAAAAGGCACTAGTTCATATTTTGAGTTATAATTCACACATCATATACTTCTCATTATTCACATTAAATCAGGCTCGTAAACATTGATTGATTCAAATTTAATTTATTAAAAATAAGCATTATTATATCGAGGGTATACTGCTAAAATGCACTAAGTCATATTTTAACTATTTTGAGTTAGGGATGTATTCGTATATGTTTTTTATTACTTTATCTACTGACAAAACGCACTTAGTCGTATCATCAATATTTCGGGAGAAAAAAGTCAAATTTACATTTTTAGTTTCTGTTAGTTCTGGTAGTTAAAATAGAGGTATTTTTTATAATTGTGTTATATTTGAAAAAATAAAAGAAGTCATTGACTTATACCACATTGTAAATTATTGAAATGTATACCATAAATTTATTATTCTGTCAAGACTGTGACTTTTTTTCACTAATTCGCCATTATCTCAAAACTATGAAATATAACATAGTGCATTTTGGCAGTATACCCTCGATATATGCGGTGAACCTTAAAGAACCATTTGACCAATCAATGAAAATATAAATATTATGTAAGTAAATTATCGATACATTATTTGGCTCTAGTTGCGCAAATGCTTGAGATTGAGCCAAAGCATGGCTTCAATCAATTAATTCAAAATACCCGCTATTATTATAGGCTTTATAGATTCCAGACTACTTTTTAAATGGAAATATTGTTTTTTTAAATACAGTTAATTGGAAGAGTGACTGATACATTCCGGATTATTATAGATTTTTTTTATTTTTTTTTAATAATATACAACCTTAGTTTAGTGAATTATGATTACTAATAATTAATACATATTGCATCCATAATATACTTTGTTTATAACCATTTCCATTGAAATATAAATCGCTTATTTACAAAAAAATATTTAATTTAAATTTGGAAGCAATTATTATTACTTAATTAAAAGGCGATTTATACAACCGGTCTTTGGTTGAACATCAAATAAATTAAAAGCGAATATGTAATTCCAATTCGATTATTAAAAAAATATACTAAGAGGCCTAAGATTGTTTTCGTATAAAAAAATAGTTTATTATGACAGTTTGTGAATCTTTGGTTATTATAATGAGTGAATATATGATGTCATCATAGAATAACAAAAGCAAAATTCATTTTCAAGGTGAAGTTCAAATGAATATCAATAAACAAGTATGCTGTCATAACGCCTAAGGTCGCTAACCGTATTTGCATCAACAACAACTAATTGTAAACACTATGTTGTCATAATGTCTCAGGTTGCTGACCGTGTGTGCCATTTGAGGTTATGTTTTTGTTTACGTACGTTGTTTGTTTCATGAATTCTATGACGTATGCTTATAATAATACAAATTAAAATCAGGTGGTCAATCACCCAATAAGTAAAAACGCAAGATTCTCAAACTTTTTAAAATAATAATTAAAAATTGAAAAGTTTAACTAGCCGACTTGGACCATTCATGAAGGTGTGGTTGTGTTACATTTAATGTAGCATTCCTTACATTTAATTATTTTAAGTTGAATAAAAGACATTTTGTAATATAGGGTAATTTTCTTTTGTTCGAGCAAATTTGATATATATAAATATTCACAGCACACTGTATATATTTTATAAATATAGGCCGGTGTCATATTGATAATTTATTAAAAATGATTATAAGTAATTAATATGAAGGGTAAGAAAGATTTTATTTATGTCCGTTGTATGTTTGCACGCATGGCCTAGTTTCGATATAAATACACGGCTAATGCACCGCTCAATTTTTTTAACTGTTAGTATTTAAATTTATTTATAAATATAAAACAAGTTTAAAGACAGCATTTCGAATGATATTTGTATTTTGCTACAACACGTGATGGTTGAGATTAGCAAAAAAAATGTGTCGCCCGATATGGAAGAATATTCGGCTGGTATTATAAAACGTGATCAATTTATATTTATAAATATGTTATTATTTAATAAAGGCAAGTATAAATTGTTTGACGTGATAGATAAAATATACTGTTTTTAGTATCAAAGTTAATACACACATGCGTACCCTAGCTAATATACCGCAAACGGTTGTGATTGGTAATATTCTGTTTTTGATCTAGGGAAACTACCCGGTTTATGTCCAATATGTCATTAATATGACCTTAAACATTTTTTTCTACCCGGCTACAATTTTATATTGTGTTTTTTTTATACCGGGAATTTAGCTCTTTGCATTGGGAATTCATAAGATGTAACTAATCGATGTCATTCGTGGTATTTCGAGTCCCTTTCTATCGTATTCTTTCAACTACAATTATTATCTATAGAAATGTTTTATTCTTATATGCCATTTCGTACTTATTATTATGAAATAAAGATCTAAAAAAGTAGTGAGAATGGCAGTTAAATCCTAAAAAATAATTTTTCACGGATAAGGATTTTTTAAATTTATTTTTTTTTGTTTTTAAATTTAACTTCAATTTACAATCATAACACATGTATACGAATATACTTATTGAACTGGTTTTTTCATACAATCAATTGAAGAATGAAAGGCTATCTGCAGACACAATAATAATCAAATTTATTAATGAATGTTGTTAACCGAAAAAAATATCATTCACCGATAACATGTTATTATAAATTAACCATAAACAGGTGTATTTATAGAATATTATGATATCCTTTAATAATTATTCTCGTAGTTTCTACAAATCGGGGTCGTGTTACTGATAATTCTCAAACTTTTTTCTGCACATTCCCTTTATTTGTTTTATAATACATTATCGTTTTATCTTTCAGCTTATCAAAGCATTTTTTTATTATCTTTATCGATAAGTTTATTTATCTTGTTTACCCTCGTCCACAGGTGAAAGTCAATCAAAGTTAATTGGGGTGTGAAATTGCTTCACTTTGGTATTTTTAATACTTAATTAAGGGTCACGTGGATTTATATTTTTTAGCAATCTTCACGTGTTAATTTAAACCCGTTTTAAATTGAACACGGGACTGACTCGTGATAATATTATTTATTAATTGCTTATGACTTGTTATCTGGAACATTGCCCTATAGCCCTTGCATAATATTCCAGACAGCGTTTATATTGTAGGTAAAATCACACACCTTATTAATCATATATTAATAAATAAGATATTTTCCACTATTTGTATTCTAAGGAAATTAAATTCGAAATCTTCACTATAATTTATCCATTAAAAATGTGAAATACGCTTCTTCATAGTCTCTTTTATTCACATACATGAAACCTAGATATCCTTAATCGTTACCGACAATAAGAAACCCAGACAATTTTTGAATTGTCTTACTCAGACTCGTATACTTGGACCGTCTTCTTGATATTTATCATCCACTTGTCCGACCTTCTAATACCGGTGGTATCGCCTTAATCTGTTCTAGGTGCTTGATTATTTAACTTGACTATTTAATATTTTATTAATATTTTCTACAACCCATGTGGATCTTTTTCAAGCAAAGGAAATACAGTGATATCATAATTCGTTCCAGCGAAACAATTGTATATTGTTATTTTTTTCAACGATTTTTTATAGGAGTTATTAAATCGTCACTCGTTATGCGAAATATAGCTCTTAAAGAGAGTGTTTTTTTCATAATTATTTTTGTTCTTTATAAGAAGAGAAGGTTCAAGAAGGACGTATGTAAATTCTTTATTAGATTTATTATTTTAACCTTTTCGATTCATTGAAGACACTGTTATGAAATATGTTGTATTATTTGTAATTATCAAATTATGCAACCATGTAAAATTATATTTAGATTTATTATTATTATTGTTTTATTAAATTGTATGCCTACCATGTTTTTTTAGTTATTTGATTTAATTAACGTGAATATTATTTGAATTGAGCTTGTTTCCAAATGAAACCAGTTTTCACAGGTTATCGATAAGGTCTAATTTATTAATCTTAAAATCCAGGAAATCAGAATAAACCCGGATCGATACGTTCGATAGTAATATTCTTTATAATTTAAATCCATGACTACAGTATTTCTAGGCACATGGATTAATTTAAAAAAATAGATGATCCAATAAATATATTATGATTTTTTTAATTTCAAACATGTCAAATTTTCCCTAAGTAATAATAAGAGTAGCTTTAGTTTGATTAAAATATATCAACACTAACTACAAAGATAAATGTTTAATAATAACAATCATCCAGCACATTGATTGTAGTTTTTTTTTAAATTTAATCAAGTAAACTTGAGTCACTCG